>VDFB02374970.1:0-30636 GCA_007258455.2 Sequoia sempervirens
AGAGGAAAAACCAACTAAGGATTATATTGTAAAAACCACAAAAAAATTATATATGAAAATATAATAACTAGGTTTGGTTGCCCCCTAAGTATTACTAGTGACTAAGGTAAATACTTTGTCAACAAATTAATTTTTAAGCTCTTGAACAATTTCATGATCACTCATAATAGAAGTAGATCTCATGTACCATATGCAAGAAATTGGAGCAAGTGAGACCTTAAACAAAATTAGGCATAACGCAACAATGTGGATGTGAAAATTCCAATAATATTATGGGCCTATAGGACACCATATAAAAGAGCAAAAAAAATTTCTCCATTTGAGGTAGCATATGGGATAGATGCCACTCTATTAATGAATTTTATTTAACAAAGCCTACACATTACACTTATCCAACAATTGAATGAAGAGGACTCAGTAAAAACAGATTGGAAGATCTACACAAATTGGACATGAAAATAAACTATTTGCGGTATACAACCAAAACATAGAATGCAAATGCTAGAAAGCATGACACAACATAAACTTAAGATATACAAAATTTAGAAAAGGGGACTAAGTATTACTATATAATAGAAAATATAAAAATCAAAGAAAGTTCAAGGCATGATGGCTAGGGCCATATCATATTGAATTAATTTTTAATTTTGGCATGGTAATATTGAAGACACTAGAAGGAAAATTACTAGTAGGGTATGTTAATGACACAAGGTTAAAACTTTATCACCAAAATACCCATAAACAAAAGAAAGTAACAACTACAAAAGAACACAAAAAACAAGAATAGATAAATACATTAAATGTAAAATCCCACTTTATGTATATATAGCAAGGCTCAAACCATCACTAACATCACTACTACATATATGTGAGCCCAAAAAAAGCGGTTTTTGTAAACTAATCTAAGACAATTATCACAACTCAAAAAAGAAAATGGTGAATTCTCCACATCTAAAGTATAATAAATTTCAATAGAATTTGAGGGAGGTAGACCTAGACGATACCTAATTAGGGGTCCTATTTGATGTTATATACATGAAAAACATAAGGAAGTCTATTCATGCACCCCTCATAAATATTGACCATACCAAGTTTGAATCACTCTAGAGAACTCTACTATAACTAGATAAAAGGAAATATATGCCTCAATACTAAGGGATTGAAAAGAAGAAGCTAAATGTATAGAAACAATGCACACTGAACTATAATAATTACAAGATTAGAGAGATGTAATCAAAGCTCAGATCAAACAACTCTAGGAGATAGTAAGCTTGAGAATTGCTCATGTTATCAAATTTCTTAGAGATGCAAAGTAAATAGTCCAAAAAATCTAGATCTCAACCACTATAGTAGACGCAACAAATATTCTTATTCAAGTGTTGCAACAAACAAAAAGCTAATGGAACACAACATTTCAACAACTAAAGGAAATTTAAAAAAATATCCTACCTTCAAATTGATATATTTTTATGTGTTGAGGACAAGACATAGTTTCAAAGGGGGGGTGATGTTGGTAGAGGAAAGAGCTATGAACAACATCTAAAATCCATTGCACATTATCAAAAAAGGGATGCAAAGCATAAGGTTGACTATAATTACAAGGAAAAAAAAATTATTATAAGGGACACATTCCCATTGTAGACATAAGTATATAATAGACTAAATAGAAGTAAGAAGGTAGAGGGATATAGGATAAGGATAACAGTAGAGAAGAGACAACACACATGATATTGTAATATATAAAGAATAATATGTGATTTTGAAACTTGCAATGAATGTTTAATTCCTTTAGTATGACTTCTTAGCTTTGATAGATTATTGTTTGATGACATTTTCTACTACAAACCTTCTATTTATTCTCTTATTGTAATCATTGGTGTATAAATACAACTTTTAAGAATTCATGACTCAGAAATTTAGTCTATGACTCTCCTTCTTTGTGCCAACAAGAACATTGATTTAGGAGGTCATAAACACAATGGTTGATGATACATCCCTTGGGTGTGATGGGTTTCCCTATGAATTTTATAAGGCCCTTTGGGATTGTGTTGGTGAGCATTTGCATAAATTTTATTTGGAAGTGTTCCATTCTTATTCTTTATGGAAACTTATTAACAAAGGAAATATTAATTTCATACCTAAATTTGGTGATCTTGAGGATATTTGTAACTAGAGGCCCATCACGCTGCTTATTGTTTCTTACAAAATCATTGCTAAGGCCTTGGCTTTGAAAGTGTGTCATCTTCTCCCCCATATTGTTTGTCTTGAACAAACTAGTTTCGTCAAATCTCGTTATATCCTTAATAATATAATTGATGTCTGGGAATGCATGGATTGGGCTCAGCATTCAACAAAAAGCTCATTTCTTAAGGATTGACTTTTCCAAGGATTATGACCATATTGAATGGCCTTTTATTTGTGTTATGCTTCAATATTTGGGGTTTCTTCATTGTTTCATTTAATCTATCAAATTCTCTTTGTCGATGGCTCTGCTTGCATTACCATCAATGGTTGTCAATTTAATGCCTTTGGGATATTGTACTCCATTCATCAAGGTTTCCCTTTGTCCCATTCTCTTTATGTTCTTGCTATTGAATGTTCTGGGTATCTTCTTTCTCACTCAGTCTCTTAGGGGCTAGTTAAGGGCATTGCCTTTGCTAATTCATCGACTCAACTTTTCAATGGTCATTTTGCAGATGATTCCTTTCTCACTCTCATTTAAGAGGAGTAGAATATCAAGGAGGCTCTCAAGTGTTTGGACACTTTTAGTTAGGTATCAAGCTTGGCCATCCAGTGGCATTAGACTTAATTTTATCGGCAATCCATTCTGCCTATACCTTCTTGGCTTCAAAATCTTGGCTAGAAATGGATTGGACATGACAAAATCTTAAGATTTTTGGGCATCCCTTTTTCCTTTGAAGCTTCCCTAGTGGCTTTATGGCATATTTTTCTCTCTAGAATTGAAAATAAACTTTCCTATTGGATTATGAAACCCCTTTCCATGGTAGGGAAATTTCAGGTCTATTCTAAAATCTTGGCAACCACTCATGTGTATTATTCCTCTTGTTGGGCTCCTTCAAAAGCTTCTTATTTGAAGTTGGAGAAGCTTTCCTTTGGGAATCTTCTGAAGATCATAAGGGATTTCATCATGTTGCCTGAGAATTTTTTTGCCTCCCTTATGAGTCTAGAGGGTTAGAGTTGCTTTCCACCCACCGACAAGGATTGGCTTTATATGTTAAATGGATTGTTCGTGCCCTCCCTAGAAATGAAGCCTGGAAGATTTTACTTTAGCATTGTATCTCCTCTAGCTATCCAATTCATCGACCTACCTAAAAGGGGATTGGGTTTCAAACCCTTTTCACCATAAAAGATGCATTCTACATTGAAGGTACTTTTTTCATCAAAAGTATTTGGCAGGAATGGGAGGATATTAAGCCTTGGATTCTTTGGAATGGGTTGAGTTTCAAAGAGGGTTTTTCTTTCAATCAACAAAATCTCTAGTGGTCTCCTCTTTTCGAAGATTAAGTTCGTCCTCTAGCTTGGTTGCCATGAGTGAAAGCTCTGAGGTTTAAAAAAAAAGGCATTCAATTTCCACATGATTTATTATCCAAAACTTCTATGAGTCTTAAACATCTTGGGACGAGGCTAAGGAAAAATTTCACCTTTCTCATCAGGACTATGATACTTTCACAACTATTATAGGAGTTATTCTTGATGATATGGTTCACAAAGTTAGAATTCATTCTTCCAAACAATGGTGGAAATATTGGAAGTGGGGTCCAAACACAACTTTCAGAATTACAAATTGTGGCTTGGCTACCATTGGCTTTCTTCACATTACCCATGATTCCTAGATAAAACCAAAGATGGCATTTGCAATTGTCTTGCTCAGTTTGGCATCATAGATTTCTCAGCATTTGATCTATAATTTTAGAGCCCAAATTGGCTCACTTTTCCTGGTGTATTATTTTCCAAGGCTTGCTAGTTAGGTCACGACTAATTCATATGGAAATTAAAGACCCTTGTTTCCCATTCTATTTGCAATTAGAGTCCTTCAAACATCTCTTTTGGTTCTATCCTCGAGCTCAACAACTCTGGAGTTGGATTCATGATTTATTTTGGCTAGAACCTTTTTCTTGGAATATGGTTCTTTTAGGGGATTGGCTTCACATTCCTCATAAATTTAACTAGATCTAGCATGCTTTTAAGGTGAAGTTTCTCTTCAGTATTTGGAAAGTTAGAAATTATGTTATTTTCACTAATTGTGTAGTTGATCAACATGTTTCACTTTTTTCTAAAGCTTCTATTTGTTCAAATGTCTTATTACAAATTCAAGTGTAGGCTAACAAGGTGGCCCTAGAGGTGGCTCACCTCAAGGAGCTACTTGATAATCAAGGCAATGCTTCTTGTATCATTTCCATAGGTCCTCTATTGTCATCCTCTTCTTGGGATTGCTCACCTTCTCATGAGTGTCGAAAATACAAGTCTCTCAACTCATGATACCCAAGCTACTCATCCTCGAGTCTCTCCCTTGAATCGCCACAAAGATCGTTGTCCTAGGAGTGCATTGCGATCAATTCAATGGTGCTCGACCTCTCCTCCCCATCAAGGGCCTACTTTTGGAAGGTCTTTTGGTGGTGCTTCTAGGTGGTTGACTACAAATAATTCTAAATGGTTTGATGTCATCAAGGTTCCTTAGTTGCTTTAGCGATTTATCTCACCCACAAAGGAGATAAGGATAAAACTAACAAGGGGTGGGATCCTGTTGATGTCAATCCAGACCTTGCTAATGTATGGGGTAAGTTGGGTGACAAAGAATTGCCACCTCCACCTTCTACTACTACTCTTGCCACTTAGCAACTTTTCTATTTATGTTGTGTTATGCTCCAAGATCGGCCTTGGTTTGACTTTAGGGGTGTGATTTCATATCCACTCACCCTTTTTTTATTAATTTGTACTTTTTTAATCTAACTCAATAGTAATGTTGACACCTATTCATCAAAAAGTACTAATAAACCATCCAAAAGAAATATTTCCTATTTCCACATGAATTAGCTAATTGGTGCATATCCAATGAGTTGGCACTATAAAGGTAGGGCTTTGTACTCAACATGGAATCAAGCAAAAATTAATAATTACTTATACTTTACAAGCTCTAGGATTAACTGGGAGAAAGAACAAAACCCTCAAATAAATGTTATGTTTCATGTTGACCTATCCCAACTAGAGATGTCCAACTCTATACCTCCAAGAAGTGATTACTCTTAAATATAAAAAGATGCAAGGGTGTAGACAACTAGGCTCATTAGCCCCTTTCATGCTCTTCCAAAGCACAAAACCTCCACTCGAGTAGTCAAATCTATAGATGGTGTAAGATGTGTGAGATCGGGCCTTCCTAAACAAGCAACTGTCTAAGGGGTTCTCATCACACTGATAGATTTAGTCCCCTTTGACATGCTTGGTTTTCCAATTAGAATTGGGTGGGGAGAGTAATTGCAATGGCTAAAAAAAACATGACTGGATTCCTAATTGTACATGAAGGATTTTCAACCCAACTATTAACCACCTACCCACTAATATAACTCTCCCCATGTGAGAATGTGGAAGATATCTTGCCCATTAGAAGGTTAAGTTGATCTTTTATTGAAAAAAATGACTAATAGTAGGGTTTTTGTAATGTCCCCTTCTCACATGTAAGTAATAATTTGACCATTAGCTTATTTTCCAAAGTTTCTCATAAGTTAATTGGAATTGGAAAAGGTAAAATAGTTTAAATAATTAATTTAAGTAGTCAAAAGTTACTTTTTTATACTTGATATTGAACACTTATATTAATTATTTAAAAAGTGACTTTAAGTTGTGCTAAAAAGGAGGCATTAGGCTCAAGGGGGGAAAGGTGACATTTTTGTACACTTTAAAATGTTTTTAAATATTAAGTTGAATATGGAGCAAAAAGGAAATATTAATATTATATTCACTCAAAAAGTTTATAAAGGGAGTCGTGGACAAAAAAAGGTTACCAAATTCATTTTTGCTATTTGTTATGTGTGAGACTTGAGTTTCTCTAATTTCTTGAGAATGAAACCCCTCTAGAAATTCCATTTTTAAGGATGAAAACCCTCATAGCTGGTTAGAGTGATTTCATCCTAAAATCACCATTGTGTTGAAAGTGAGGTTATTGTAGTTTGGAGCTGAAGATGAAGATTTATGTTGTGTTTTGACTTGTTTTGGGTTGTTAAGATTTTAATGTTTTTTTAGAGTTCTTAGAGGTTACTTAGCTGAGATTGAAGGAGTTTGAAGTTGGCCACACATTTCAAGATGATACAGGGTTTTGCCTCTTATTTTATGCTTGTTGATGCATATTTGTGATAAAATTTAGGATTGTTACGAGTTCGTGTTATTGTACTTGGCATTTAATACATACCATGCCAGTTTTGAGGAGTGTGGAGTCTTTTTCTTGAGGTTGTACACCTAGAGGAGGTTGTACCGAGCAAGGAAGGGGGTGTGGGAATATAGGAGCTGAAGTGCCCCATTTTGGCCACTCAAAAATACTTCCTAGAGGGCGCCTTGACCATAGAATGTTGGATTATACCTTTTTGAGTGAGCTTTGAACTATTTTTATGGCAATTTAAGTTTTTACTATGTTATACCTATTGTACCAACAATAATAAATTCAATTCCAAACCTACAAGATGATTGATTTCCCATTATGTTTGATGTTGACTGTGTTCATAGTGCTTTGGGTTTAGTTTTGGTGTGTTTTGGAGTAGTTTTCAATTTATGTATGTTGAGTAGTGTGATGGGTATACTCTTTACAAGTTTTTAGAGTGTTATCAGTGTTGTTCAGACCAATTATTCAGTGTTTATCAATCACAGAGGAAGTTCACAACATTGTATTTCAATTTGGAATGAATCTACATCAACTACTCCATGTGTGTTTCAACATAATTTCAATAAATGATTAGTGAGCAACTCATTATATAAGACTTAGGAGTTTCTTTTATGTAATTTTGTAATTGCAATAGTATTTAATTATGATCAAAATATTATATCAATCATTCTTTAGCAATTCCTTGAATTGTTTCATCAATTTTTAATGCATTAACACCTATCTTGTAAACATCAGATGGTTTAACTGTTAAATATTTTAATTTGTACGTATTTCATATTGGAAAACTAGATGGTTTACCACCAATTATTATAGCATATCATTCAACCTATTTGGCATTGAACAAGTTGGAATTGTTGACCATTTTGGTCTAAATCAAGCATAGATATTCTGCCAGTGGTATGCATAACATTTACGCAATTTGTTGAAGAGGTTTTGATAAGGCTACCTCTGTTGCCTGCATGCCATTTACACAGTTTGTTGAAGAGGTGTTGATTAGGTTGGCTCTGTTGCATATATATTCTAAAATTGATTTGTTGCCATATCATTATGTAATTACATTCATTTAGAATAGTTGAGTTGTTGGAAATACCATATGCTCTCACCTTGCCCACTCTAAGATCTTGGTGATTAGAAAGTGTTGAAGACATTACATATGTATTTACTATATTGTAAAGAAAACATTTTTAAAAAGTAGGTTTGGTTGTTATAGTTGTACGCCCAATAATAAATCTATTATATGGGTGGCTTTGGACTATTAGTTATTGTACAACTACCTCAAAATGATAAAAAAATCCAAATGCTAGAGGTGATTGTTATTGGAAATCCAATAGTGTACGAATGGTTGTGAAAACTCCAGATCTAGGCTAAAATCAATTAAATATATTTATTTTTTCCTCCTAGCTAGATGGTACTCCACTTATGATGTTTTATTTGGCTTAGGTTAGCACTAAAGATCTTGTAGTAATATTAAAATTGCAAAATTTGTCCTTCCCAAGTGTAGTGAGTAGTAATGCATGAAAAAATTTAGGTTTGCTCTTATTGTTGTTGAATTTAACTCAGGTTTTCCCTTATCGTTGCTTGCAAAATACACCAAAATTCTAGAAAAGAATCCCCAAAAAACTTCAACAACGCTTTGACAACAAAATGGTGGAATTTGCGTGCAAAATCAAAACAGACTATCATTGAAATCTTGCTTGAAACCTCTAAAAATTAGTACAAACATTGGTGTGACCCTATAGCACAATTGTGATCCCCAAATGGACCCAATCTTGGAAACAAATAAATTTGTACTTGATCCCAAATGTGGAATCTAAGAGGGTTTTAATCCTCTCAAGGTTTTTTTCCTTGGATGCTAGATTCAAAAAAAATCTCAAATCTGAAGATTATCTGTAAAATGATGAATGCTTCAATGATAATGAAATGAGAAGCCAAACGCTCCATTTTAGATTCTTCTATTTCAAAAATTGGGCCCTAGCATTTAAAAATACTTTTTTTTGGGCCCAAGTATTTAATAAAATGAAAAGTATTTAAAAATACTTTTATTATAGTGGTTAAAAAAGTTTTATTTTAAGTGTTGAAAAAATACTTTTATAATAATAATATTATTAAATTACCTCTTTAATTAGAAATTATTGTGCTTGACTTAAAATAATATTTATTTTATTTTTATTCAAAAAAGGAACATGACAGTTTGCCCTTCCCAGAATTGCTTGCCCACAAGCAATTACAAATACAAATGCTCATATGACGAATCATTTTATAATATCTAGAGTCTGGACCCTATACGTGTCAAGTAGAACAACTTTTGTCAAAAAACATCATGCACACTAGGATCCTCAAATAACATTGTGCCAACATTATAGATCATGTTATAGCATTTGGATCCTATCTCTATCAAGTGGACAACTTGGGCCAGCAAGTACAACTTCTAAATCATTACCCACAATAATTGTGTGCAACTTTTGCAACTTAACAAACAATTCAACCAGCAAGTGTGTGCATGATGCACAACACAAACCTCTAAAATTGTTGTGATAGTATTGAACAAGGAATGCAACTCACTTTCAAGATGATCCTCTTCAATTTGATGATGTATGAAAATATCCAAAAACTCTCACAAGACCAAAAGCTGCCATATATATTCACCGTTGTGTTTTTGTTGCACCACTTGGCTCCTCCTATGTGATTAATAATCCATGAAACTTACTTGAGCTTCATGACCAAAACCTTGAGTTCCAAAGGATCATTAAAGGATATTACAAATTGTACCTTCCAAAATATGGTGCAAATCAAATTGTGTATGAGTTGGAAATAAGTTACAATAGCCACAAACCACCTAGAATCACATCCAAACCATAACCATGGTGGCTGAAATGATGGTTTCCTTCACTTGAAACCTTCTACCAACATTATCCAACAAGGCAACTCCCTTAAAATGTGCAAGTTTGCAGCAATTAATGATTGTTAATAGCAATTCCAAATCTAGTATTTTCAAAACCAACAATATGACAAAGGTGATGTAACTAAAACTTCCTCACAAAAATTAAGAATGTGGACAACGCAGAGATTGGAAGCGAGTTGTAACAACCCCCAATTCACCTAAAATCTCATCAAAATTAGTACTCTGGTGGTTGGATTTATTGTCCCTAATAGCATAAATATTCCACAAGCATCAACAAGCAAGGAAACACTCAAAATATTTAAAATTATAGTTGTTCATGACTAATAACAACAATGCATGACCTAAAATTATCAAAACCAGCAATGTGAAAATGGTATAGCAACCACAAAATTGATAGTCCCTTGTTAAATTTAGTAATGTAGAGATTGGGAACAACCATGCAAGGATTGAATATACTCCATTAACAATCACAAACTAAAGATTACTTCCCAAGATTGAAAACACATGCAAATCCACTTGTAAGAGTGCAAATGAAGTATTGTGGTGGCTAATAATGATGATGGTGGAAACATTAATGCTGAAAATTATGTTTATAGCTATCCTAGGTAGATTTCCTTAGTCACTTAATGGTAGTATCTTCTCACCACTCACTCTTCTCATGCCTTGTTGGTGATCCTTTGCATAAATCTCCAAATTTGGAGTTACTCTACCATGCTTATGATGTGCTACTCTAATTTCCATATGAGCTTATCCTTGAGATTTTCTTGTGGTGCCCATAACTTCCTCAATAGGAAGGATGTGTCCACACAATTCCTCCTTAATTGTTGATGGTACTCTATACTTAATGAATATCTTGCAAGTGCAAAATCAAACACTACTCAACGTTGACCAAAAGTAGATTGAATACCATTATAAGAAGATATATTACCCATAGATAAAATTATGATTTGATGCTCCATCCTCTTAGCCATGAAAAATATTGGAGCACCATCTTTTATGTCTCAAAGCACTACTTTCCCTTCCAAATTATTTTTTTAGCTCCATCATTCAGTAGTTCAAAGTGAACTAATACAATGCAACCACTACACCCCCAAAATTATGTCAATCTCTCCAAAACCCACAACATAAAAGTCATCACATATCTTGTGCAAGGAATGGTGAATACTTTGAACTCCCAATAGAATGCAACCACTACACCCCCAAAATTATGTCGATCTCTCCAAAACCCACAACATAAAATCCATCACATATCTTATGCAAGGAATGGTGAATACTTTGAACTCCCAATAGAATGCAACCACTACACCCCCAAAATTATGTCAATCTCTCCAAAACCCGCAACATGAAAGTCATCACATATCTTGTGCAAGGAATGGTGAATCTATCTACAACTATGACATTGAATCCTTCAAAATTCTTTGCATCTATGCCTTTCCTTGGTACCAAATCTTCATCTATAGATTTGTGTGGCTCCAATATTGATCAATATGGTGATTATTTGTCCATGCAGAATCCCACAAACTTTGAATGAATGATACTCAAAGAGCACTAGAAATTGAATCAAGGGTGCCTCCTTGAGCTTCTTCCTTGATTCTTTCTTTGATTTTAATTCTTTGTTTTCGATTCTTCACCTCGTAACACCTCTATGTAATGAACTTGTCCCCGACCTCGACATTGATGACTCAATTCCCATGGCTTCCTTTTGAACTGGTTTCTTTTGTTCCATAGGTGGAATTTTTAAGAAAATTCAGGTTTTAGCCATTGAATTCTCCAAGTTCAAGGCTCTCTTGATGACATTTTGCAAAGATACTAGATTGGAAGACTTAACCAAACCTTTGAGGGTTCAATTAGACCTTCCATAAATAGCACAATGAGTCTCTTCTCTATTACATCCAGTATCATCACCAAAAATATTTATAACATTTCTTTTGGAGGGAAGGCTTCCTTTTGATAGAAAAAATTGATGCAATTTCAATCTAGAAATAGCTCACTTGATTATCATGGATTGTGGAAACTTTATGTTTTTAATAGATTTCTTTTATTTCATAGGTGGAATTGTGGAGTAAAATTTATGTTTGGTCATTGAATTCTCCAACTTCAAGGCTCTCTATTGATGGCATCTTGTAAAGATACTAGATCAAAAGGCAACCAAACCTTTTAGGGGTTTAGTTAAACCTTCCATAAACAACACAAAGAGTATCTTCTATGTTACATTTATACCATCATTAACAACCTCTGAAACTTTGCCACATAATGCTCTACTACACCTTGCCTCAATTGTGTTAGATATCTAAATGAACCTCTAATTTTTTCCTATCAAATATTTCTACCAATGTTTAGCTAAATTCCTCATAACTAGTGGTGGAGTTATGTGCTTGTGTAATCATGTCCCGGTACCACTATTCATGAGCCACATCCTCTAAATGTAAAGTGGGAAACTTGATTGCCTACTCATACATGACATTCAATGAAAAGTATGTATTCAATTTTTGAGACCAAGCCCTAACTAACAAATTTGTTTGAATGTGTATGTTGATCTTACCCAATTGGTGTTATATATATTTTCTAGGTTGATCTTGTTGATTCTGATTATATCTTCCCTTTTTATTCCCATCTTTGTCATCATCTCATAGAATTCCTTGGAAGGATAAATTATTGTGTTGCTTGACTTAGGGCATTATATGCTTCATGATATTTATCTATACCTTCCAATATAAGACACTGCAAAAGTGGCTCTTCCTCAAATGGATCTTCCTCACTTCTAGGAACTTGGCTTGAAACATCTTGTTAGTTGGTTTAATTGAAATCCTCTCATAGCTAGATTACTTCCTTCTCCTAAATTATTTTGGCTTGGACTAGATGCACTCAATTGCTCGCCCAATCCCTTCAAGGCTCGAGTTATTTCAATCATTGATGCTCCTATGGTGTTTTGGATCTCTCTAGTCATCTTCTCTATGTTTGTTTCTTCACTACTATCACATATGGCTTCTTCTTACTTTTTCCTTTCTTCTTTTCCTCTATTGATATCTCAATTATCTTTCACTACCATGCATCAAATCAAATATGCCTCACAAAATTAGATCTACCCAAAGCCAATTAGCAAGATCACTTGCTTTGATACCACTATAATGTCCCCAATTAGATTTATGCAAAATATTATTCTAACTTTTGCTTTTAAATGAAATAATTGAAATGAACAACCATATATAAAATTTTGATTATAAAATTCAAACCCTAGCTGCTATGAAATTAGAATATCGTAAAAATTCAAACCCTATGTGAATGAAAATACTAATAAACCCTCAAAAAAAAAAAAAATCTATTTCCAAATATGGATTAGCTAATTACAAGGCCAAACTAGATTTTTATGAAAGTTTTCCATTGATCATAGGTTTGTGTGCTAGGCACAAGTGCGACCAATAATAAATCTGCATATGACCTCAAAATGGTGAAATTCCAAATGGTGATTGTTACTAAAACCTTAGACAATTTTAATTTTTGTTTACTCCCAAAAGGTATGATAGTTGTGTTGGGACTATACAACTATCCTAAAAGTGTGCAACTCATGAGGTCTAAGTTGAAATCAATCAACAATATTTATTTCTCCCTCCTTGTAGATGGCGCTTCACTTATGATGCTTGATTTGGCTTAAGGCAGTGCTAAAGATTCTATAATAATATTAAAATTGCAATTCTTCTCCTTCCCAAAAACCTTAGGCGATTTTAATTTTTGTTTACTCCCAAAAGGTATGATAGTTGTGTTGAGACTATACAACTATCCTAAAAGTATGCAACTCATGAGGTTTGAGTTGAAATCAATCAACAATATTTATTTCTCCCTCCTTGATGGCTTTAATTATGATGCTTGATTTGGCTTAGAAGTTGCTAAAGATTCTATAATAATATTAAAATTGCAATTATTCTCCTTCCCAAAAACCTCGACAATTTTAATTTTTTGTTTACTCCCAAAAAGGTATGATAGTTGTGTTGGGACTATACAACTATCCTAAAAGTGTGCAACTCATGAGGTCTAAGTTGAAATCAATCAACAATATTTATTTCTCCCTCCTTGTAGATGGCGCTTCACTTATGATGCTTGATTTGGCTTAAGGCAATGCTAAAGATTCTATAATAATATTAAAATTGCAATTATTCTCCTTCCCAAAAACGTTAGACGATTTTAATTTTTTGTTTACTCCCAAAAAGGTATGATAGTTGTGTTGAGACTATACAACTATCCTAAAAGTATGCAACTCATGAGGTTTGAGTTGAAATCAATCAACAATATTTATTTCTCCCTCCTTGCAGATGGCGCTTCACTTATGATGCTTGATTTGGCTTAAGGCAGTGCTAAAGATTCTATAATAATATTAAAATTGCAATTATTCTCCTTCCCAAGTTTGGTGACCAATTGTAATGCAAGAAATAACTAGTATGCCCTTATTGTTGCTTGTAAAGTTCAACAAAATTCTAGAAAAAATTTGCCAAAGAACCTCCATTTATACTTTGACAACAAAATGACACAATTTGCTTGCAAAATCATAATAGGTGATCATTGGGATCTTGCTTGGACCTCTAGAAAACAACACAAAACATTGTAGCGACACTATAATGCCATTATAACAAATTGAAAATATCTTCAAACCCACAACAATTTAGCACAATTGTAATTCCTAGATAGAATCACCCAAGATTGGAAACACATTTTTGTGCTAATGCGGAATCTAAAGAGAGCTTTTATTCTCTCAAAATCCCAAAGAAATCAAGGGTTTTCATCCTTAGATGTTAGAGTGATCAAATCTAAAAATTGTTTGCAAAATTATTAATGCTTGAACAATAATGAAATGAGAAGCTGTGTGCTCCATTTATAATTGCTGCATTTAATAAAATGAGTTTTATAAATAAATAAATAGATAAACTTTTTATATAATATTATTATTAAGTTGCCCTTTAATTAGAAATTATTGGGCCTAACCTAAAATAATCTTATGATAATTTTAGTCTAGAAAAGAGACATTACATCAACTTTCAATCATTTCATATCCCTTTCACTTATGGTTGACATATTAAACGGATAAAAGAGGATTGGGTGGAAATTACATTGAATGAATGAATGAATGCTTTTAATTACGTCCACGAGACCAGCTGGCCTATGGGACCCAAGATACAGAGCTGAAACCGCCTTTTTGCAACAAACAAAGCAGCCGCCGACCCCACCAATTACTCCATGTTTCCCTCCAACTCTTAGCTGATTTTATTTCTTCTACTGTGTATTTTGATTACCAACTCCTATAGCAGTTGAAGTAGCCGCTATAACCGAACAAATAAAAGCTATAGAGAGAATTTAACAAGAAAACAGTCTTTTACAACTCAAATGAAAGATTGTTTGTTGAGGCACTCTGTTTGACTTTGTTAAATGAAACTTCCTACACTCCCCAAAAAGAACTCAACACATTACATACAACAATCACATGCAACCGAACATTCCCACTGTTCACTAGGCACTACCCCATGAAGAGAGTAAGCCACCCAATTCCCTACCATTACGCCAATTGTTGTCACAAGATCAACAATAATGTAATCAACATAAGCGTCCCAATGCATGTATCATTTGAGTAATGCATAGTAGTGGTGAATAATATTTGATTTTTAAAGCATGCATATTGAGTAAACTTGATGTGAGAATATTATGTTATTAACAATATTCATTGGCAATGAGTTAAAAGGAAAGCTCAAACTCAAGATTTCAAGTTAACCTCTTTTATTGATATTTGGAAACATCTGCAACAAAGCCTTAATTACCTAATTTTTGCTTACTTTTTATATGTTACTATAGTATTTTATCTTTCTCAATCAATAAAAAACATTCATTCTAGTTTTGACTACTTGGTTGTTAGAAGTACACTTACTCCATTCATGCAATGATACCTCCTGTCTTAATTGTTGAGAGGATAATATTTCATTTTGGTTCTAATTGTAACCATTTATAGGAAAGCAAGGTTGTACTTAACATTTCAATATTGGAGCCATATCAATCTAGCCAGCTTGTTAAGTTGCCAATTGGTCCATTAGTGAGAATGCTTGGCTCACAAAGTCAAGGCCACAAAACATCAATTCTTACCAAGCGTAGGTGCAAGGATGTTTATCCTCCTAAAACATATACCAGTCAAGTTTTGTTCTCCTGAACAATATCTTGACCCTCAAATCAAACCAAAGATATTGGAGGCAAATAGTAAAAGTCATTTCTTACAGACAGATTTATAAAGCATTTAATTAAAGTTAAACATGGTTGTAATGATTATCAAAACAAATAAATACAGAAACGAGAATCAAATCAGTAAAATTCCATTAAAGTAAGGAATACAAATATAATTGTTGCCTAATCTGGACAATCAGCTACAGCAGTGGCCAATACACTTAACTTCTAAGAAATCCTTTCTCTTCAATCAAGCAAATGATACACACTACTATGAATCTTGACTATTTGCCCTGACCTGCTGATTCAGATCCTTCAAATCTGAAATGCTTGCAGTACACTGGCCCTAAAACTACACAGATCTATGTTGGCATATAGGCTGATTAATCAAAGGAGCTCAAATTACATAAGCTTCCTTTTTCTAAAACCAATTAAAGATGGAATATGTTAGAAGGAATAAGGACCATTACCAATAACTTTTTGTCAGTAGAAGGTAGATATCAATAAATGCACAATCAAAAGAAACAGGTAGGTTCCCAATCTTCATTATTCGAGAACAAACCTCCACAGATGTCTGCACTCCACCTATAGGTACAATCAAGCTCTTCTGATGTTCTGTTTGCATCTTTCTGTTCTGGACACAATTTGCGCCTCTTGCTGACCCCATTCTCTTCTGCTAATGCAGCAGAATTAATGCTTGTCTGAAAATATTATCAGTATTACAAGGTCATGTTTAGTCAGAACTTCAATCTAAGATGACAGCACCTTTTAGTGGCAACTTCAATCGGATATTGCATAAATTCCTACCAAATGTTACATCCCTAAATTTAATTAAGCAATAAAGCAGTTGAGCTTGATCCAAACTTAAAATTAGAACCAAATCATATAAAAGAGATGACGAAAATCTAGGCTAAGCCCCACTAGATTGGTCTCTTTGCATACACATACCTCAGTGCAAACAGCACTCTCAGTTTTACTCCATAAACCCATTCCAAACAAATCAGAGCCTGTAATTCCACCTTCAGGAAAAAGTGTTTTTGCTACAAGCTCATCAAAAGTTGTTGGCCCACTCTTGCATTGATTTTTGCCATCTTTTTGGCTCAAGGGTTTATTAGATGGCTCTTTGTTGCATGCCAATTCATAAAACTCATGATCATCCGCGCTCATGAACATCTGCTTCAGTTCTTGGCTCTCTAAACCATAACCCTGTAGTAGAAAAGGTAATCAAATTGTTAAAAGACTTTGAGCACAGTACAAGTTAAGATCATAAGGTAAAGATGGAGAGCATTTTTCAAAGCAAGTTCTTTAAGTAGAATGTCAAATAATTATTTTTTACCAATATTGGATTTTTAAGAAGATAGCAGCCACAAAAAACACACTTACCCCTCCAAAGGCACTGCTATTTTGATTTCCCAAAGCAGTTGCTTCATAATGGAATCCGCCCCTCAACTGACCCTGATTTTTTAATTCACATGTGGAAAAAGGTATGCTATTACAATGCGTTGTAGTAGCTTTTTCTCTCAGGCAATTATTTGATCTCTTCTTACCAATGTCTGGTTTGGGATAATCATCACTAATAATGTTCAAGAACATCGCTTTCAATTCATCCAGACCATCTATAGCATCAATCTGGAGCAAGAATTACAAAGCTAAGTTTAGAACATCAAAAATCTTATTTATTATAGTTCCGGATAAGTATTAGATAATAGATTGTACTCTGAAGATGCAAAATTCTTGTTGTAGTAGATACTTGAAAAACATAACAAGGAGCGCAGCTTTTAGTGATCACAGTGGATTGATATGATACGACATGAAAGATTATCATCAGAAACTTTTATTTAAAATTTTAATTTAGCAAACAGTACAAATCAGCCCTGGTCCAGGGATATCCAAGGAAACAAACACCATGAACACACAAGTTCACATATCTGCAGCTTCTCATTCAGTTTCAAATGTATCACTTGCTATTTACCGTCATGCAATCATTTCTAAAGCTCTTCCTTCAGCTACAATGTCTTTGAATGTCATATAAATAATTATCTACTTCCTTCTGAGAAATTGTGGGATCTTTGAATTTTAGGTTCCAACAATTCTCACAAAGTTGATATTATTTATGGTAATAAAAAGCCACCAAATGTAAATTGAGATTATGCAGAAGCCTTTCTAAAACAACTGCATTTATGTTTGATTAAAGGCTTATTGCCAAGTTACTTATTTTGGTTTGGGGCAAGGGTTTGCCATTTTTCGGGACCACAGATACAGTAGGGCTTGGGTATGTCCATACAAAAAAAAAAAATTTAAATGAGACAAATTAAACAAAAATTAACTATGATATTGATGTTATATGTGTTAGGAAAGCCACAACTGATGAATAATAATTCAATATATTAGTTGACCTGCGATATATGATTTATCACAAAGGTTTATAATACCCACCCAAAATGGGAAAATAATCAAAGATTGCAGTCAAATTGAAGAAGCACGTGAATAAATCTTCATATTTCTCTTCATCAATTGCATCAAAATCAGCAAACGGTTAATAAAAAATGTAAAACCAGATGCAGTATATGACTACCAGCAGTTTAGTTAGTTGTCTTTTGCTACTTTTGTTGTTGTTATGGTTTTAACTTTTTGTATCTTCATTGTTTTTTCTTTTATGGTGTTTGCCATATCAAGAACGTGATTTTTTATTATAACAGTTCCATGCCCATGAGGTAACCATACCAGCGCCATTTTGTACAGGTGCTGAGGTCTGCAGGTCAATATCCAGATAAGCTATATGTATACAAGACACCTTAAAACATTGTATAAATATACACCACCACAGGGCAAGCTCATTCCAACACAGGATAAAATTTGTATCAATATTGTCCATTTTTAAGGTTGGCTAAGTTGTCCCCACTGATATACAAGGCTTGCAAGAAAGAGGTCAAGCAAACACTGACTCATTTGGGTTATGAATCACATTGAAGGGTAGGCCAATATGCCTTGTTTGAGACTTGCCCCTCACCAAGGTTAGGCATCCTATTATAGAGTGAAGCGTGTCTTGGTGAGACCTCCTATGTAGAACAAATTTTAGCTTTCGTAACTTCTGGATTAACATGGTGAACATTTTATATGTGTTTCCACAAATTCCTTAAAATCAATGCTCGTCTACCATCTTTGACCTTAGAATCATAAAATGGCTAGAATCTTGAAACATCAGTGATGCAGTCTAGGTAGAGGGATCAACTGAACAACCGCCTAAACCTAGCAGCCTGAACACTCTCTGACACATATGCAGACAATTACAGAAGCAAAAACACATTCCTTGCATTGAAATCATTAAATCTACCTCACACTGGCTTACAACATGCACATATGAGCCTCCAGATTACAAAGTTAAGAAATGAACCTGTGGAGGATATCTCTATCATTTGATTTTCTCCTTCCCAAGAAACCAAATTTCTCTACTTGGGGATCTACTCTCTATATCCCTTGTTCCAACTCATCCTGGAAGGTTAGTCCCATCTCTCTAGTTTCTCCATCACCTCTTCTTCCTTTATCTCTGTTCCCCCAAAAAACAATGGCCTGTATTTTCTCCTTCCACTCCCTTGCCCTGCCATTTATTTTCTTTCTTGCCCAAATCATCAGAGATGTCACATTTAGAGCACATTTTTTCCCAAAAGGTCTATTGTGTTTTCTGCCCACACCCTTTCGTTCTTGCTACTGTTTTGATTCATTTTCTTGGCTTTAAACATCCTCCCGATTCTTGGAAAAGTGATCCCCAAGCATTACAGTCTGCCATTTGTTTTCCTATCAAATTTATTTTCATGTTGGGCTGTTTTAAACAAGATAGCTTTGAGTTTGAAACCCACATTTGATTTGAGACAAATCTTGCCAAATCATTGCAGACTAAACCCCTGAACTCCATCAGCTTCATTCTAATTAAACACCTCTAAAGGCTTCATATGCCAACTGTTTGACAAAAGTCGAATGAATAAATGCAGCCAAAAATAGTTGTGCAGCAACTGGGAACAATTGCGTAGCAACTGATAGCTATTGTGCAGCAACTAAGAAATGTTGTGCAGTAAACCATTACACAACCACTTGGAACTGTTGTGCAACAGCTAAGGTTTGTTGCACAGCAACTAAGAAATGATGCACAATCACAAAAGACTTATTTCTATGTTTTATTTATCTATTATTTTTTTGGTGATGCAATATCACTTCTTGTTGTGGATGCTCTTGCATCACTCGGTAATTAGTTTAATCCTCAGAAGTTAAATTTAACACAACTAACTTAAGCCTATAGGCCTCAATAAGCTTATATGATTTACAAAAGTGAATTTAGATTCACATAGGGTGGTTTGTCAAATTTCATCGTGAGGTAAAACTAGAGTGGGCTAGGTTGGGTGCATAACAAAGGGTATCATTTGTAAAACCTCAGGTGTTGGCTGGGTTCCCTAAAATATATATCAAATGCTATCAAAAGTCCAACTCCCACTTGTTATTGGAGCATAAAACACTAATATTATCACATTATACACTTGCTCAGAATATAACTCCTATGTACCTTCAACATAAGGAAAATGCCACAAGAAGTCTTCATAGTCAACTTTTCAAAAGCACAAGGCATCTTCAACACCACAAATCAATCTGCTCAAGTCTAAAGGCTCCACTCTCACCTCAGTCAGCAGAAAATTCAGCAAGAGGCTACTGTACTCAGGTCCAACCCACCAAGCAAGGGAAAGACTCAAATCTTCCCATATGTGAAGAATAAAAGCATTCTATCTCACAATGGACTGACTTTAAAATTCAACAAAAGATGAGACATCAAATTAGATATGATCTAATCATCCTTTTCAGCAATGAAGGTCCTACATAAATGATTGCAAACTGTTTGAACTTGATGAAACTTAATTTATAACTATTATCACGTATTAACTTAACTATTAGTAAATATATCTACATAAAGTATACATTAGTAGCTATTATCTATAGGGTGAGTTAGACCTATGCCTACCATGTGATTAGGGCATTGGTTTCTTAGTGGAAGATATAAATAAACAAGACAAGATAAACACCTTTACAAGGAAGCCAAGCCTTCAAATTGCTTTCAGATCTCCATCTTGGATCTGTCTTATTGATTTACAATGAGAGAGATTACCTCATTACATACTTGAAAATAGTTGTTTCCGCATTACATTTGGACTCTATCAACCACATGCTCTAATTGTAGCAATGGTGGCTCTCTACTATAATTATGACAACTTTACTACTCAAACCATAGTTTACATACTCTCCAATTACTCTCCGAGTAGCGGAGTAATCTCTAAAAAAATTGCATGCCGAGTAATTTCTGCTTTTACTCACGGGCAGTATGCAAATGGATTTTCTCCCGTCAAAGTATCGAGTAATCGCCAGTAGCTCGCAAAAGACCCACAAACTTGGCATGTTTTTGTGTGTATAAATATGTCTATGTGTGTATATGCATGCAAACTTGGCATCCTATGTATGTTTATAGATATGTATGTGTGCACAGTGCAGTCCTGAGTATACACATACATAAATATCCACACACATTTGCCGAGTATTTTCCAAGTTTTTCCCGAGTCAAAATTTTTGGGCTTGCCGAGTACTCTCCGATTCCGAGTATGTAAACTATGATTGAAACATTAGCTAGCCACCTACATACCACTAGCACAAGGTCAATAAACATTAGTTATTCTAAATTCCAACCTTAATGTTTACTTGGGCTAGAAATATCACACATGAGTCTTGTTGGTGTACGTTTTATCATCCACCAAACACACAGAATAAAATGTCCAAAGACACTCTATCCTCTCTTGAACAAAATCACCGTGTATGCTAAGATTGCGAGAAGATCATATGGTGACTCCAAGGTTTCTTTTGTCAGGTCTTGACATGTGGATAAGCTCAATGGGCGTTGTGATATGCTGGTAATACACAAAGGGACTTACGTTAAAGAATTCTTCACAAGTTTAGGACTTAGACGGATTTAACAATAAACGCTCCTTTTGGGATTTTCAGTTTAGGATTTCAAAAAAATGCATAAGTACAAGGGTTTAGAAGTTCTAGTCTACTCCTAAGAATTCAAGAGACGGTAAAGATTAGGTGAAACTAGTAACCACGCTTTGCTTCGCCTCCCTAGGACAACTGCACAAAGTGGGTGCAATCTTCAAGGGGGTGTGATTATAATTTTCATGTCTTGAACAATACTTATCCAGACTGAAGTTAAGCATCCACAATCATAAGCTCAGGCTAACTTTACGCATTGAATAAAAATCATCTATTAAAAGAAAGTATGAGCTGAGTTTCACCAATCAATACTATCAGATCTTTCATTCATTTAATAAACATTCAAATCAAATTCTAATCTAATGTTGAAGAAGCTACGCAACCTTGCAAACCACTTGACAATAAAAGGGATTCAAAGCAAATCATGCATAAGAACTTTTATTATCGAAAGTAGCAATACACAACAATCTCATACACTTTCTTCACACTTTACAAATGAGGATCGAGCTCAATTTATAGGCTCTTCGATTACAATTCAATGGCCAATATTGATTTCGAATCAACAGCCGAGATTGCAAAAATAAACCCTAATTAGGGTTTGTCACAACCAACTACCTCTCAACCAACGAGAAAATCACATTCTGGGACACTTGTCCTTCTGCTAAATATAAACCAACAATAAAATAGACAGTTGTTGCATGTTGATTTGGAACAATATGATTGGTTGGAAGGTGATGAGGCGCCACCTTAGCATGTTGGATGTCTTCCTTGGTCACTTTGTTTTTCTTCCGCGTGCTTGCCTTAGAATATCCTTCCTTGCCGACGACTCTGTCCTTTGAGCTTGTTCCTTCCTAGCTTTGATCTTGGCTTCCTTTGGAGATTTTGATTTCTTCTTCTTTCCTACTTGAACTGGATTGATGTTATTCCTTTGGATTTCCTCTCCAAATTCTCCAATTTGTGTCAAAAAATGGAAATTTGTTTGGAATACTCTTCTTGTCACCATCTGATTTTGATTGGAAGCTTGTCTTTAATTCTTCAGGAGATGAAATCCTTCAAGAAGTTGCCCTGATTGCTTCAATAGGTCTGGGATTGTAGATGAAATCCCCCAAGATGTATGAAATTCGACTTTTCTTTATTGATGCCTTGAAATTCTTTCAAGTGCCTTGAATTTGGAGAAGAATTCCTCTGTGCTATAGCCACAATGGAGGAAATTGGAATTTTCTCTATGAAGAATTTCCCATACTTAGCCAAATTTTGGCTATTCAAGTTCATTTTGTAACACCTTCATGTAGACTACTCAACACTTAGCCAAGATATTGGCTATCTTGATGCTCGAATGAACTTTGCCTATGGACCTGCCTTCAATTTTGAATTTGGCTTGTGCTATGTAGGGCGGATTCCATCCTTGGACCAGGATTTTATTCACTTCCTCTTTACTTTTTCTTCATTCTTCCTGTTGTCTTTCCAACACACGGTCAATTTTTTGAATTCTTCTCCCCAAGGTGTCAACACTTAGCCAATTTTATGAGTTTTAGCCAATTTTCTCATCCTCTCCTTAGCTGGGCAGACTTTGTTGTTACTAAGGCATTTTCATCTCTAGGACTAGGTCGAACTTTACTCTTCTTGTGCCAAGTCAGACTTTATAAAGGTTTGGACATCTTTTCCTTAGGCAAAGTCGGACTTTATCATGCTTGTGCCATTCCTCAGTTGAGCAAAGTCGGACTTTGTCAGCTATCTGCCGTTGTGCAAGGCGGACTTTGCCTTGTCTTTGCCATTTTTCCCTTAGTGCCAAGGTCGGATTTGCTAGTGGTTTCACCATCTTTTCTTTATGCTTGGCGGACTTTAGACTTCTTTGGACAAGTCTTGGCGGACTTTTTCCTTGCTTGGACATCTTCTTACTCCAACCTTGGGCAGACTTTATGATGTTCATGCCAAGCTCTCAAGAAGTGGGCAGACTTTATCCTTGGCTTGCCATGTGCATGGCGGACTTCAAAACTGCCTTTCCATACTCCCTTTTAGCATGGCAGACTTGGCTTATGCTTGGACATATCTCATTTCATGCATTCTTCTGGATCCTCTGGAACAAAACCCTAGTTTTTCTCTTTCTCTTGCTTTTTACTCTTGAAGGCACAAAATTTTGATTCTGAAGATGAAAACGTTATTGCCATGATCTGTGGGACCCAAACCCTATGTTGACTTTCTAAAAATAGAAAAAGCAAAAAGCAAAAAAGAGAATCCCTAAAAAATAGGAAGTGTCAAAATTGACTCAAGCAATGGCGTTCCTCGTCTTCCGAACCTTCTGAGCACTTTGACGAAGTCTAGGCACTATTATGGGCTTGAATTCTCTACTTGACCCAGGTGACTTCCTGAAAACTCTAACTCCTCATTGTAAAAGAAAATGATGATTAGCAGTTGCGACGCCACGGCAAAAAACCCTAAAAAGCAAAAACAAGGGGGTCCCCATTTGCGATGGGGCGATGTGTGAAAAGGTCACAACAAGTCTGAACAATTAGGCTTTACTAGGTACCCAGTTACAATGACCGATGCTTGCAACTTTAGGTCTTATAGTTATGACAATTCACTCGAGCTATAATTCAACCATCTTTGAGTGCCCCTATGTTAGCCACTCCATCTCATTGTGTTCCATGGGTAACCAACCTCTGAATTGCTGAGTAAGCTAGGCACTGGTACTTGTTGCTAGATTCACTCTATTTTCTTCAATTAATATGTTGGTTCTGCTTTTGCAGCTTTTTAGGTTCTCATTTACATCATTACATCTTCATCATTTGTCCTCTTAATAAACGTACATTTTCCCCTAGATTATAGTCTTGCCTTTCAATAATTTGTCAACAAATGGAAATAAATAGAGAAGCATCTAGCAATCCAAGTTGATATTTTTAAGCACACTCTCTAAGGACTTATAACTGCTTGCTTATTCTTTTCTACTTTTCTTGCTTTCCTCATTCTAATTTTGATTTAAAGGATAACATGAATTTCTCTTTTTTGCTGTTGAGTTTTCAAGTTAAATGTTGATTTGTCTATATTTTTAAGTCTTGCATATCATCTACCTTTAGATCTTCTACATGAACCATCTATTAGAAATATGCACCCGTGCCTAGAAATATTCGTCTACAGATTTAACTTTCTGAATTATGCTTGAGTACCATATACAGATTTAACTTTTTGAATTATTCCTGAGTACCATATACACTTCCCCTAAAGAAACGATATGCATACCACACCTTCAGAAAGCATCTCAATAACAATATTAACAATCACACAAACAAAGTTCAAAAAGAACAACCTTATGTAGTACTCAAACTTTTTTTGCCAAATGTAATTTCAAGATTTAGTCTTGGCACCCGAAATGTGTATCATAAAAGCCTACCACCTATCAATTCAATGGCATGGCAAGCATAATATGTTGATCTCATCATTCATGCCAGTTCCTTCATGCCTGCTATAAGGGAACCTCTCTACTCAATAGTAAAGCTAATTCAATTATTTGGTAACAGTACTAACAAAAGAATCATGCACCATTAAAAGTTATGCCCCCGCCAGGGAATATGACCGCAGCACTATGTCATGCCCCATGTAAGAAAGAAGCAGGCATAAACAGATCGCAGCACCTTTGGAATTATAGTCGGGGTGATTAATGATAGTAGCGCCCATGTAAATATGTAATAATGAGGCGCCAATTTGCAAAGGGTGGCCATCTTATTTAAGTTCAGCGATCACAAAATAAAATAAATAATTAATATTAAGGGAGTTTAAGGCAGCATTTGGTTATGAAGGGATGTATCCCTTATCAAGGCAGGGATAATAATGAAAAGATGTGACTATTCACCGTCCCCCATTAAGATATAAAAAGGAGAACACTTCATTTGTGAAAGGCGTCGATTGGGGATCAAGTCTGATTTGGAATAAGAATTCTGATTAAAAGAGCAGCAAATCTAAATATTGGAAAGTGATTGGTATGCAATGTGGTTGTATTTAGTATTTATTTATTTATAAATCTGTTAAGAACTTAAGAAGCTTTAAAGTATTTATTAATTTAAATTGTTAATTCATCAAGAAATATTAGTAATTATTTATTTGATTTCCAACAAGCAATCATATTTGTAATCAGTATGAAACATGTGATAGGGAGATGCAGCAGTACTGGTTCCCTCATCAAGTATGCCAACCCCAAGCTAGATGTGCCATGCCTATGGGCCAAGGGGCTGAATGACTCAAAGGCTCATTCCATGCCCTTGGACTTGATTGAGAAGGACAGGCTCCCAACGTCCTATCATGCTTTCCCACTGAATTCCTAATATGGTTGGCCGTTGGAAATAAGCTATGAAATGGACCCAAATGTATTTAGGATATAGTGTTTTCAATAGGGATTATCTATGATCATGATACTTGATGTTAATTAATTAGGATTTTCTCTCAATTCTATTATAATTGTGTAATTTATTTATAGGATACTCACTGCAAATATATTGTATTGTTGGAATTCTTATTTTTGGGAAAAAATCAGGTATATCCCCAAAAGGGGACATTACAGTTGGTTGCTAAGAATTAATTTGAATAATATGTATTTATATTGTAGATTTCCTTAGGGTTTCATAGCACCAGAAAAAGTTCCCTTTCATGATCGTAACTGATTGAGGAAGGACAAAATCCCAATAGATACTGCAAGGACAAGCTTCCCTGACCTAGACTCATGCTTTGCATAAGGGAACCATATCAGCCAAACCTCATACATAGAACATGAATGATTCAGATTAAAAGCAAGCAAAGACATTTGTCTGCCAAGAGGAAATGGGAAAAAGGAAGAGTTGTGCATGAAAAGAGTTGGGAGCAAGCCAAGTTAGCCCACAAGCTATCTCACAAAGCTATTTCATCAATGAAGCCCATGATTACTAAACATAATCCATTAAACCATGTCAAAACATGGGTAACAAGTTGGAACCATCCTAAAGTAGGAACCAATGAAATGTTGAACCATGACAAAAGATGAATTGCATTGCTTTCCACATTTTGCTGAGTACCCTGCCAGAGAACACGATGGAACTATGCATATAATACATAACATGACTCCAACTTGGCAGATAAGTAGATCCAAACAAGGTCACAAGGATATTGTGAAAAATTAGATAAAAGAAGCAGATAATTGAGAGTTAAGCCAAGCAAAGAAGCAAGACCAGCATAGAAACTCACTGGATGTTCTCATTTAATTAAAACAAAATGAACATCCTGCAAGGCGTTTTTATTAGACATCAAGAAAATGTGATGATTAAGGATTCAAAAACAGTTACTTCCAACCAAAAAATGTAGATATGAAAATAAAATGAGAGGTGTGAGTAACAATCAAGCTCAAGAAGAAAGAATGTATCATAAGGGCTTATATTTGAGTGATAGCCCATTACTCTTCAAATCAACATCAACCAAACCAAACATGGAAGGCAAGAATCCTCCCCAAAGTCACAAGTGCATATTGAGACAAGAAATCCAGTGCAACATGAGAATAAATCTACAAACCAATGCTCAAAAACAAACAGTATTTCATAGATGAGAGGGGAATGTAGTAAAAAAAATAGCGAGATGCAGGGAAAGAAGCCAATTAAAAGAAACATGTCATGTAACATCATTCAAAAGAAATTTTTGATTCAAAATTCTAGAAGCTTAATAAAACAATATTATCAAACCAAGTATGCTGAGCCAATAGGACCTTTGCAAAGTGGATATGAGATGATATCAAATAAATACACAATAAAGATGAGTTCAGAATTGTAGTGTGAATAGAAGCAAGCTCCATGAAAACAAGGGATCTGATTTTCCAATATGGGAAAAGGCCAAGACATAGTGAGTCTACACTTGATTTCAAACCATAATCTAGAAGTAACCCATGTACACAAGGCTCTTTGCCCTTTGTCCATGTTAGATTCTGCAAGAAATGAGAATCGAGCCAAGATCTATTGTCGATCATAAAACAATGCAACTCCAATTGACAGATGATCAAAGAACAAAATAGCGGAAAGGAGAAATTATCTTGAAAAAGAGAAAACAAGAGACAACTACAAGAGAATTTTGAGAATACTCACTTTACTCTCACCGAACTAGCTGAGGTGAGAAAAGAGTGTTGTATATATAGCAAAAAATGGGCAAATACATCCAAGAGGTGCATTAACTCCAACTACCCATAATAGGTGGGAGGTTCTACCTACTTGGTAAATGCCAAAACATGTGGCATAACCTACTCAAATTGAGTCAAACTAATGGGTATGAGAAGTGGCATATAATTCCAAAAGAGGTTGTGAGACGTCTCAACTACCCATGTGTGGGAGAGAGTGACACTTGTAGTTGATGGATTATCCCATGTGGTCTCATATTAACCAAATCTAATTAACCTAAGCAAGCTTAATAATATGTGTAGGAAAAAAAATCCCCTAACATAAGGAAAATAAAAAACCTACACTAACACCCCTCCTTAAGCGTAGCTTAGGTGGGTGAAAAAATGGGTCTCAACAAATGAAGCTTGATGAGGTACTTTTGTACAAACATATCCCCCCCCAAAAGAAGAAGGCCCCCATAAGAGGAATAGCCCCCCCTCAAAATAGAGAGAGAAAAGGAAGAACTAAGAAGCCCCTCTTGAAATAGACACCTATCACACCCCTAGCAAAGCCCATAGATGAAGGAACTTGCTCTTAGTGAAAGTTTTGGTGAAGATGTTTGCAATTTGCTCCAATGTAGGACAGTACTTAAAATCACTGATGTTTTCCTAAATCAACTCCTGAATGTAGTGCATATGAATCTCAATGTGTTTAGTCCTCTCATGATGAACTAGATTCCTTGAGATTTGTATTGCACTTTGATTATCACAAAAGATGATTGTGGCTTTTTGAATGGAATGTCAAACTTGTCGAGAATATTCTGAAGCCGGATAGCCTCAATGGTGGCATTAACTGCCCCTTGATACTCAACCTATGTAATGAAAGAGCAATTGTTGATTGCTTCTTGCTTGACTAACAAATTGGACTAGAACCAAGTGAGAAGCAATACCTTGAAGTAGACTTGCAATCCTGAGAATTGCCTACCCAATTTGAATCAATGTATCCCACCAAGTCAATATCCACACCTGTTGTATTCTAAATCCCATAAGTGTGAATGCCCTGAATGTAGTGGAGGATCCGCTTAGCTACTTTCCAATGCAACTCATGTGGCTCTTGCATGAATTGAAAGACCATGCCCACACGATATGAAATATCAGGTCTTGTTTGAGTCAAGTAGATGAGACTCCCAACAAGTTGTCGATATAAAGTGCCATTAACCAAGGGTGAAGAACACTTAGCCTCAAGTTTGACCCTTGATAGAAATGGGGTCGGTGTAGGCTTATAGTCAACCATGCGAAATCTGGAGAGCATATCAAGAGCATCTTGTCGGAACCGATGGTTCTCAATTCGAAACCCTAACTGATTTTTTGTTGTTTTTGCAAGTTTTGGTTTTTTTGTATTTTTGAAGGTTTTCCAGACAAAATGAAATGCTGCGATTTTTCTAATAATTGCTAATAAATTCATATAAATTCAAAACTTCTTGCAATAAGCTTAAATATGCTCAGAATACCAAGGCGCATCATTTATTTCAAGTTCCAGAGCATTTACAAAGGTAAATAACAACAAATGAATGGAAATACAGATTTATTATGAAAAACCTGATTCTTTTGCAGCCGCCTTGGGAAATGTGAAAAAGTACGGCCAGCTCCAAACGTTCAATAGCCAAGCTCGAAATCAGAGGAATAACTTCCAGAACCCTAGGCGCCCCTACTGCCAGAAACTGGAGATCAAAAGCCTGAGTGAATTCTTCTGATGAGAAAGTACGGCCTTTGCTGGTACGGCCTGTACAGCAGCATTTAATGAGGTACGACACCTTGGAAAATGTGCCAAGACTCTGAAGAATGATCTCTGAAACAAGTCGCCTTTATCAACTGATGAATATCTCTGCTAACTCTGATGAATCTGTCAATAAATCCAATCTGTAACTCCTGAATGAAGTCACCCAGATGCAAGCTTAAACTGGTATTTCACTGGTCTCAGTCTGCCTAATCTCTGAAGAGTTTTCGTTCTCCAGAAACGTCTGTCTGCCAGAAACCCTAGGGTTTGCAAACTCCAATGCTCAGAGCAAAAAAGATAAAGTCGAATAATAATCTCATAATGGTTCGATTTTGCCTTGAGTGAAAATATATACCTCTGATAAAATTCGACCCAATCTCCTTTTAATTAATCATTTAAATAAATGACTTAATTCGCACTTTTATACTTAGGAGAAATCATTAATAATTGGCGTCCTTATTTTAATGAATATTAAATACTCATTAAGTCAAAATTTAATACTTTATTATAAAGTATAATAAATACTTTATAACAGGCCAATTAATTAAATATTTAAATATTTCAATAAAGTGACTTTAATATAAAGTCAAAATATTAAATATTTAATAAATCATTAATTACTCCTTATTTCTCCGTCTGATCATCAAACTGCTGAACTGGGTCGACTCTGAGCTGAATGGTTGAACTAGGTGCCCTGCCCAAAATAGCAGCTTCCGCCTGACCTAACTTTCTAAAAATAGAAAGTTCCTGAAAATGCACTCTGGAAGATTCTGCGAAGGCCCAACCTGACACAACTGCGAAACTGGAGCTACCAAACACTGAGTAACTGCCCCAGATGATCCTCTGCACTCTCCTGCCAGCCTACGAGGATCGAATAATAGGCTAACCTAAATCACCGGTGCTCGACTAGGATGGGGACATCACGCAGTCTAACCCTCCCAGGTGCTTGTCCTCAAGCAATCTCAACTTCGGATGCTGTAAAATCTCCTCGGACTCCCATGTAGCATCCTCAATTGGCAAATCTCTCCACTTGATCAGATATTCCCTGATCACACGCCTCCGAAGGTGTCTCTCTCTCATCTTGAGGATGGCCTCAGGTACTAGTATCAATTTCCCTTCGTCATCAAGGGGTGGCAAAACTGGAGAGGGTGTCACATGCTGACCCAATGCCTTTTTTCAGGCGAGAAACGTGAAATACATTATGGACCTTGCTATCAGCTGGCACGTCCAACTCATAAGCAACCTCGCCC
>VDFB02374971.1:0-64039 GCA_007258455.2 Sequoia sempervirens
ATGAGTGACATCGATAATAGATTTGGAGCAGCATGGTCCCCACTACCGTCAAAAGAAAAGGCAGACAGAGAATGAAAGATACATAAATGAGCATCATTTTTTTTAAACATCAAATGCCAATATTGGTTTTCTGTTACAGCTATCTGTGTAAGTGTCTTTCCTGAAAAGATAAATGCATATGAAGCTATTGTGAATTAAACCCCAATAGAAAATACATACGTTGTTCTTTGGAATATGGTATACCCATTTGAGGGTTTGTGCCAAAATGCAAGACTTCATGTAAGGAATGATGGGTCAAGCCCATGAACTGAATTTGGTGAAAGTACACAATATTTGTTATTCTTACGGGGGTTTTTCAGTTCTGAAGGTAAACAAAGACAAACAGCAGTTACCCATGATGGGGTTTCCAATAAAACACACAGATTTTCACTATTTTCTGATACCCATATTTCAATTGAGCTTCAAAATACAGAAAATGCAATTTCCCTTAAAGATTTTGAGTACCCATTTTCAAGGTTAGCTTCAAAGTGCAGAGGAAACAATTACAGAAATAACCCTTGTGAGATCTTGAGTTAAAAAGAAAAAATATATACAACAGATGCAAGCTTCTAAGTTGGGTAGAGCAATAGAAAGAAGGAGATGCAATTTTATTCAAAATTTTCGTGATATCCATATGCAGAAATGCTTTTAAATAGACATAATGGTCGATTTTCTAAGTTGGGTCGAGCCCGAAATTCAAAGGAAATGCTCTCTACAGTGCGTCTTTGGCACGGCATGATATGGCCAAAATCCATGAGTAAAAAGAAACTATTTAAGTCTCCAGAGAACGAATGTGTAACAAAAGAAAATTACCAGTTTATATTTTCTGATGGGGTACTCAAGCCACGGCCAGAACTTCCAGTTTAGCTTCCCAAAGCATGATTTTGAGCTTTTGAAGAACGGTCGAGCCCTAATGGTGAGAGTAGAGCACAACAGTGATTATTGCAGACACAGAAAGTTCAAAGAGAACGCATTAGGGAGTATGCATAGTCGTGGCTTTAGGGCCTAAATATTTTAAAGTAAGGAGCCATAAAGGTTATGAAACCATCAAATAAAGCTTACCTCTGCACAGTAAAGGAAAAAAAAAGTACAAGTTGAGCTTTCATGGAGTGAACTACAAAAGCCAAGCTCAAGTTCATGAGGGTCGAAGTCATAGGAAGCATAGCAATGAGTCAAAAGAGAATAAACTCATATAGGCCGCGGCCTAGGGCCTTTTGATGTTCGATAATGAAGTAAGAGCTTCCATACGAAGTGAAATAGACTTCCCCACTGGATTTTTCGGTCAACTGGAGAGCAGGGAAAAGATTACTGAAGCACACGAGCTCGAATTCAACACCATCATGGCGGCATTTTCTTTCAGACAAAGTTTCCTTCTTTCCAAAGTCACGGTGTGAAATGAAATGATAATTAGGGTTTGAATTTGTTTTGATCAAGCCCTAATTCGACCCTATCATCATCCAGAATGTTCTATCAAAGCACGTGGTTAATTTTCGAATGGGGTCAAAATTTTAATCTTTGCATTATGACTTTATTGAAGTCTGAGTTTAATGCTATATGTTTGGAGGCCAAATTTCAAATTCCTAAGTTAGTCTATGGGTTAGGTCTTGGAGATTTATTTCCCATGCCTTGGTGAAATATTAAATGGTGAAATATGATAAAATTGATGGATATCTTGTGATCTGAGATTAGGTTACGATGCCCTATGACTAAGGGTCATTTTTTCTTTAGGGTTTTTATTTTTGATTGATTTTGAAGAAATCAATTATGGAGTTGATAGGAATATGATATTATGTAAATGTATTTTTATGATTTTGTGAGAAAATCAGAACATTGTAATGGGGAAATAAGGAGATTTTCTTTTTGCAAAAGATTTTCAATCTTTAAATTGTAAAAATAGACAAATTGTAAAAATCTGCATCTTGTAAAGTAGAATCATAAAGCGATCTTTTCTATAAATTGCTTTATGTTTTCTTGCTATTTTTAGCAGATCTTTGATTGACTTTTCCTCTTGGTCAGATTTCTGACTTATCTTGGAGAGATAAGGTGTTTTTTGAGCTTTTAAAGCAAGATTAGCCTATTTTTAGAGGCTTAACAGGTTCATCACGAAAGCATTATGCTTTTTTCTACTTTTAAAAGCAGTTTTGAGACAGCTTGAAGCCTTTTTCCTGGAGCTTTTTTCTGAGCTCGGATTAGGGTTTCTTGAGGGTTCTTTTTCAAAGACTTAGTCTTTTCAGTTCTCCTCTCTCAGCAGTTCAGATTAGAGTTTCTGGCCCTTACACATTTGGGGAGCTTGTAAACTTATGTGTGCTCAAATTTTGAGAATTCCACTCCATCATTCAATAAAATAGCAAATTTTTCCTTTCTCAGTTCTTTTTATGACTTGGAATAGTAATTTGATTTGTCTTGTGATTCAAATCTGTTGAATCCTTTTCTTTTCTTGCTATTGTCAAGTGATTTGCAGGAGTTGCATGCCAGTTCAGGTTATACTTTGTGTTAATTTAACCTTTGCATAAATCATTGATTGAACTACATGTGTTGTGAGTTTGTGAGAATTTAATTTTAAAGAATTGATGAGAGTGAGTTATTATCAGAGTCTTCTTACAGTTGATCAATATTTTTAAGATGATAGAGTTTCAGTTTTAGATTTCCAATCCAGTTTATCCTTCTATCCTTTTTCCTGGAAAGTCACTTAGAATAGAATTCATCATTCGGAGAACTAGATCGCTCTAGAGATTCCTTCTTCGTTCAGATCACCCACATCTGAAGAAGGTTTCCATGTTTCAGTAGTTTGCTGAACACTGCGTTCAGCAGGGTGCAAAACTATTGATAACAGTTCCTATTTCTAGCATCTTCTTATGCACATCCACTTTCCAAATCAAATCAAATCTTTGGATATTCTCCATCTCCTCCTTTAGTTGTACTTGAGCTATTTGTTGATATTTATACATTAGTAGGTGTTGTAGATGTTGAAGCTCTAGTTTGCCTCTTTGGCTTCTTTGGTTGCTTATGACTATATAAAGATGAATATTGAGGCCTTTTAGTAGTATGACCAGGTAATTCAACACCCAAAAAATTATTATATTTTCCTATAAAAAAGAGACCTCTCTTGGGAAGCTTTGAGTGTGAAAGGATGAAGAGCAATTACTACACGCAAGGGCTTGGGATGGCTTGCATTTCCTAGTGAGGTTGCAAGCCTCCTCCTTATGGCGTGTAGGTTTTGCGTTGGGTGGTTAGGGGTGTTCTTCCCTACTGGTCATGATTTTACTATTTATTCTCTCCTTTTAGTTTCCTTTAGTCTGCATTTTTTTTCTTTTTGTGTGTGTTATGTGGGTGGTGGGTTGGGTAGGTTGCATGGCTCATGCAGGGGGTCTAAGGAACCCCTGTTCATTTTCTTTCAATTTTTCTATCGTTAGTGGGGACACCTCATCTTCTAATCATCCAGATGTTATAAATTTCCTCTTGCATGCGACAAAGGAGTCAAAGAATAATCAATCTTAGTTAATTCACCCAAAATCCAATGGGTGTTTGGAGAGATGTAACGATCACTCGATGGTGATCAACCCAAACTCAGTTGCTAAATATGTGTTGCATTTGTTTGAGCATGCACTCATTTACAAGTTCATGGGGATCAAAATTTCTTTTCCTTTTCTGGATAATTGGGTTTACAACAACTAGAATCCTGAAGGAGATTTGGAAGTCATTTTGGAAACTAATGGGTATTTCTTTGTGGTCTTCTCTTGGATTGTCGATCATAATACAGTTTTGAAAGGGGGCCCATATTTTCACAATCAGGTGAGACTTTTTATTAAACCCTATCATTTGGGTTTTGATCCTTCTAAAGAGATGTCAAGAATTTCTATCTGGATTCGCCTCCCTCACCTCCCGATGGAGTTTTTGGCGTAAGGAAATCTTGCACTCTATTGCAACTATTTTAGGGAATCCCTTGGGCCCTTCCCATTAGACTCTTTATCAAATGGTAACTTCTTTTACTCATTTGTGTGTGGAAATTAATTTAAATAACTATTTGCCAGAGTCTCTTGAAATTAGGGTGGGAGGTATGTGTTGGATTCAATAGGTGGATTATGAGGCCCTTCCTTTTCACTATCATCCTTTCCATGAATATGGGAATTTGTAAAGGAATTTCCCCAAGTTGCAATCCAAAACCCAATAGGCTACATCTGGTGTGCAAGAAAATACCTCCAAAACAAAAGACAAAGCACTGATTTAGAATGAGGAAACCTAATTCAAATGGGTTTATATATATGAAATCCCAATCGAAAGAAAAGGTGCCAAACTTCCAAAACAAATCCATACTCAAAGAGGCCTCTAGTAACAGATTTGAAGTTCTTGAAAACTTTGAAGAGTTAGATTCAATGGAACATGATCACAACTTTGGGACTCATATTTTTCAAGGTTTGGATCCTTTTGGTCAATACCCTCTACTCCCTACTCCAAAAACTGACATGCATGAATCCTCAAAGGAAGCACTTGTCCCCTCTTCATCCCCAATTGAGCAGGTGGCTTCTAGGTAGGATATTGTAGGGGTTCTAGTGGATGATTCAAATCCTAATCCCTTGGAGGAATTTCCTCAAGAGCACACAAGCATTGATGGGCTTAATGAGTTGGATACATATTTTGGGGCTAAATATGATGGGAAGAAGAAGAATGGGCCTCTCCTAGCCATCCACAAAAATGGCTTAAAGAAAGTGATTGGTGATAAGATGGCTAAAGTTGGGAGGAAAAAGGACTTGGAGAAGATAAATATTATGGGAGAATCTTTGATGGAATTTGGTGTTGTTGAGACATTGGACTCCCATTTTGCTTCCTCCCATAAATGATTATGATATCCTTGAACATGAGGGGTTTGAGTAGCATCCCTAGATAGAAGGCTACTTGTGATTTAGTTCATGATCATAAATCTGATATTATCTACATTCAAGAGACCAAGCTCCCTATTGATGATATGATGAAGATTGCTTCCAAATTTTGGAAGAAGGTCAATGCCAATGTGATGGATTTCAAGGTTTTTTTGGTGGTGTGGTGTGTATTTGGGATCCTTGTAATATCTCACCTCTTTGGTGGATGGCTAGAAGGAACTCTCTTTCTCTGTTAGCATCCTACTTTGATTCTAGAGCGATGGTTTTGTTCACTGATGTCTATGCACCTAATGATTTTCCTAGTTAGATTTTGCTCTAGTCTCACATTAGATTTATTCACTCTCTTGCTCCCTCTTTCCGTTGGATTTTAGTAGGATACTTTAATTCTATTTGTAACTTGGAGGAAAAATAGGGGGATTGATCCATTTGAGGCCTTCTTCTTCCTTGCTTTAGGACAATATCAAGTTTCTGAATTTAGTGGATGTTCAACCCATTAATGGGACCTTTACCTAGTACAATCAAAGATGTGGGGAGGGCTCCATTTCTAAGTGGCTAGACATGATTCTTATCTTTGTTGAATGTATTGGAAAAAACTAAACTTCTTCCTATGAGATCTTGGGATGCAAGGGGTCATATCATTAGTCGATTAAGTTTTCCTCATCTTGATTCTCCATGGTTAAGTAGTCCCCCTTTAAATTTTAACTATTTTGGCTCAAGGATCATAGCTTATATCACCTTGTAGAGTAGTGGTGGGTTGAAGGGAGGCTGCCTTTAGACTGTTATGTTCTTTTTCTTCAAGAGGCTTCAATTTTTCAAATTCAAACAAAGAAATGGAACATGATAGTCTTTGGTAACCTCTTTTATAGGCAGAAACAAGTACAAGATCAACTTGATAGCATCACTTTCAAAATCAAGGAAGAGGGGATGACTATGGATTTGCTTCAGGAAGAAACTAAATGTTCTAGAGAAATTTCTGAATGGGAGCTATGGGAGGAGATTTTTTGGAGACAAAAATCTCAAGTAGATTGGCTCCAGGAAAGCGATAGGAATACTTCTTTCACAATTCAGTAAAGGAAAATAGAGGTGAGAATATTATTTCTTCTCTCATGATAGCTCAGGGGGAATAGTTGAACTCACTTTAAGCTATTTCTAATGAGGTGGTTCATTTCTTCTCTTCTTTTTTTCTCAAAATATTTTCCTCTTGCTTTGGAGGAGGAGAATTTGGTTTTGTCTTTCATCCCCTCTTTGGTTTCCATGGAGATGAATAACTCTCTTCTATCACCCATATCTTTAGTGGAACTTGAGGATATTGTCTTCTAAATGAAGAAAGGTAAGGCCCCTGGACCTGATGGTTTTCCCATTGAGTTTTTTCAATAATTTTGGGATATTATTAAAGTGGATTTTTTGGAGGTGGTTCGAGAGTCTTATACTAACAAGTAGATGCTCAAGGCTATAAATTATACCTTTGTTGCTTTAATTCCTAAGAAGGAGGGTGTCAATTCCTTAGAATCCTTTTGGCCTATTATATTGTGCAATGTGACCTACAAGATTATCACTAAGTTGATTGCAGAAAGGCTAAAGAGATGCTTGGATCCCTTGATTTCCATAGAGCAGGGTGGTTTTTTTAAGGGTAGGAAAATTATGGATGGTGTAGTGGTGGCGGCTGAAGCTATTCATTCCATGTCCTCTTCCAAAGAAAAAGCCATGTTTATCAAATTAAATATTTCTAAATCCTGCGATAGAGTTAGGTGGTCTTTCCTTCAGCATCTACTTTTGGCCTTTGGTTTCCACATAGAGTGGGTATCGTGGGTTATGAGTTGTGTGACCATGTCTTCCTTTTCTATTCTTATTAATGGCTCTCCCTCGCCTATCATTTCTATTGGTTAGGGGCTTAGGAAAGGGTACCCACTTCCCCTTATTTTTTTATTATGATGGTTGAAGGTTTTGGGAGGTTGTTGAAGCAATATAGGGATAGAGGCTTCATTCATGGTTGGAGCTAGGCTCTGGGTTTGGAAGCACAAAATCATCTCTAATTTTTTGATGACACTACTCTTATGGGTGTTTCCAAGATTGAGGAGGTGGTTAACTTCAGGAAGGTTTTGCATGTGTATCTAGAAAATTTTGGTCAACAAATTAGTCAGGGGAAGTCTTAGATTATTTTCTTCAATACTCCCATTTTGATTCAATGTAGAATAGCCAACATTCTCCACTTTCAGCTTGGTAATCTTTCCTTGGAATATCTAGGGATTCCGCTTTGTGCTAGCACCTTGAATAGGAATGACTAGAAAAAGATCTTGGATAAATTTTGCTCTAAGGTCAATCACTAGACCTTTAGATGGTTATCTTTAGTTGGAAAGGTGACTCTTGTGTCATTTGTCCTCCAGGATCTTCCTTTGTACAGGTTCATGGTGTTATCTACTCCTGAGAGTGTTCTCGAGGAATTTGATTCCCTTACCAAGAAATTTCTTTGGTCTGGCAATCTTGACATTTGGAAATGGAGTTTGTTGAGTTGGGACTAGGTTTGTAAGCCAAAGGAGAATGGTGGTCTTGGGCTTAGGCATTCAAAGCAAAATAGTCTCGCTTTAGCTGCAAAAAATTATTGGAGGTGGTGTACATTTCCTAAGAAACCTTGGGTGTGGATTCTTAATTACAAATACTTAGGATTGGCTTGCAAGGATATCTCACATATTGTTTTAACTGGTAGAGGTTCTATGATTTGGAGCACTATCAAGCAGGGTTTAACTCTCATTAAGGAAGGTCTTTTTTGGATCATATAGAAAGGGGAGTAGGGTCTTTTTTGGACTAATTCTTGGGATGGGAATCCTCCAATTCTAACTTATTTTCCTCATCTTTGTGATTTAAGTGAGATTTTTGTGATTGTTGGATGGTCCAAGGTGAGTAGTTTCAAATCGTCTTCACTTTTGGGACGTACTAGAATTTATAGGCGGCGTGATCCCAATAGTTGGCCGGATGGTGGCTCTCAAGATGAGAGAAGTGTTTTGGTGTCTATTTTGGTGGAGAGGCCCTGTTGTTATTTGAAAGATAGGGATTTTTTGGCTTGGAGTCATGAATCTAAGGATATATACTTTGTTTCCCAAGGATATACTACTCTAGTATCTCAACATGCTGAGGTGAGAGTTTATCTTTGGTGGAAAAACATCTAGCACAAGGTTGGGTGGCCCAAATGTAATATGTTCTTATGGTTGTTGATTCATAAAAAATGCCTTGGGAGAATATCAGGAAACAAGGTTTTTATGGGCCTTCTCTTTGCTTTTTATGTGGATGTAGTGAAGAAATTACTTCTCATCTATTTTTTCAGTGTACTTTTGCTATGGAGATTTGGAGACTATGATGAAATATTTGGAGGACTGTTTAGGTTTGTCTTATCCTTGTAAAACTTTTGGGATAATTTGGGACATCCTTCAACATTTGCATCTTGTTTTGTGGCTACTTGGGAGTTGGTACCTTCCATTGTTATCTGGAAGATTTGGTTCAAGAGGAATCAACACATTTTTAATGAATTTTGTTAGATGGTTTTGCAAGTTTGGTACAAGGTGCAAAGTATTTTGAAAGAAACTATCTCATCTAAATTCGACTTGGGTGAGTCTATTTCATCTTTAGACATGAAGTTTGCTTCTAACCTTGAGATTTCTTATCCTCTAGGTCACCAAGGGATTAGGGTAAGTAGTTCAAAACCTTCTCAATGCAAAACAAAATACCTTCTCTTTGACTCGCGACCTTCCTATTGTGAAGGCGAAAAGACATTAATAAATTCAAGATTTTAATTTGGTCCATCGAAGTCATAGTATTATTTTCGAATAACATATTAGGCTATTCATCTTTAGATTGAACATTATGTGTCAAGTTGACATCTTCGCATTTTCCAACGTGGATGTTGGAGTGTTTCTAAGGCTCAAACAAGATCTCTATTTCAAATCCTCCATATAGAACTTGTCATTATGTCTATCAAGTTATTCGTTTGAAGCATTGAAAAAATTGGTTTGCACAAATATAGAGAGAGAAACCAAACCAGAATAAACCAAAATCAAAACTACAAAAAAAAACAAATCAACAATTTTTTATTTTTTTGGTTGGTGTTGATTACTCATTCACCCACATGCTCTTGCACCAGACATGTCAAGTAGAAATATTGTGAGCATAGGCTCACAATGGAGGATTTGAGTAGTTAAACTACTCTTTTAGATTGGCATCAACCTACAGTGAACCCCTTTACTATCCAAGTGTTCAAAATGAATCCTTCTTTCACTTTTTCCAGCATCGTGTTGGAGTACACACCATCATCCTCCAACAACACTACACCCTCTTCTCCTTTTCCCTCATGGACTCATGTCCACCAAAGCTCAACCTCCTTTGCCAAATATTTTCCACACTCCTCTCCTTCATGGGTTCAAATCCACCTCTAACAGTCCACCTCCACCAAAAACAACCTGCAACATCTTCAACCATCTCTACACACAACCACAGACCATCTGCAACATCTACTACATACTTTGGTTTTCTATCCATCTCATCTTCTACTACCACATTTGAAAATGAAATAACTGCACAAATCTAATTTACCTCAACTTCACTCACAACTACAACACCGAACTTCATTGCGACATCTTCCACCTCCTTGTCAGCTACAACTTCTCGCTCTTCTTTCTTCACTGCATCAACATGTTTCGTCATCCATTCTTCCTCAATCGCCAATAGTTGTGCGAACAAATATGCTTCACCTTCATCATCTGCTATGACTTCTTCATTGTTCACCTCCATCTTTTCTTCTCTTGTCATGCCTTCCTCATGACACATCTCTACTGCTACCTCTTCATCAATAGGGGCTTCTCTTACTTCTTCCACTTTCCATCTCAAGTTGTTGTCTTCACTCTTCTTCTCATTCCTCTTTACCACTTTCTTCTCCATCTTTCCAACATTCTTTTCCACTTTTTCCATAAGCCATATTTTCCAACGCTTCACACAATTCATCCTCCACATCATCCCAATACTACTCCCAAAACCATATCCACACGGGCTTCTTCACAACCCAACCCATTTTTTTTGTTGTAATCTTACCTCTCACAATCTGTCATCACTTCTCAAATTTCCTCCGCGGCTTCAAACTCTCTCTCTCGCTACTAGGATTCCTCACACACCTACAACAACTCTCTCGAGCTTCTTCTCTATTGCTTCACACACTTTCCACTAAGTGTGAACTACCTCCCTATCAATGATCTGCTCACACAACACCCATAGGTCCTAGTGGATCCTCTCCACTCTCAGGACTACCTGATTTGATACCAATTGATGCAAGAGGGTTTTCCCTTCTACAAATCAACTAAAACACAAAACAAATTACACAACCAATGAAATGCCAATTGCAAGAAAACTCAGGCTTTATTAACTCAATTCACTTTTCAATTATATTTGTTGTATTATGGCCTCACACTTCAACTAATTAACACTTCCCTTTGCTCCCTCTATTTTGCACTTCTCTACAATCTGTATGGCTCAGATCTACTCACTTCTTCTACTCGGTCTGCAAGTTACCCTCTATCACATAAATCTTCCTCCCCTCATCTTGGAATAGTCTCCTTATCATATTCGATGCAGCCTTCTCTCTTCCTTGTGCAACAAATCATCTTATTATGTTCCGCATTGAGCTTTCTCTCCACCCGTGTGTTCTTTACTACCTTTCATCTGCCAGGTTTTTGATCTTTTGGTCTCCCCTCATTCCTCACTCTCACTCACAGGCTCACTACATTGTTGACCTATCTTTCTACTCCTCACGGGCTTTGTAACCCAAAGCGCGTGAGCTCTCTCCTTTTTTAGCGTAAAACCCCTTCTTCTCTCTCTAAATTGGCACACCCCACTTGTTTTAAATCAGCCTTTTTGTTTCTATTGAGCCTCTACCATATATGGTTGATCTCTTTACTCATGGGATCTTTCTTTTTCACTGCACACAACCCCCTTACATTCCTCTTTCAGCGCAGTCTTCTCCTCTTCCTTGCATGCCCCTTAATCTTCTTCAACACAACCTTTTATAATTTGAAATTTTTCCTCCCTACAACTTTTATGCGCCTCTTTCTATCCTCTTTGCAAATGAAATTTTTATTCCTCCTCATGTTGCGCACCCTTTGGAGTTCGTCAACGCAAAACAAAATACCTTCTCTTTGACTCGTGACCTTCTTGTTGTGAAGGTGAAAAGACATTAATAAATTCAAGATTTAAATTCAGTCCATCGAAGTCATAGTGTTATTTACCAATAACATATCAGGTTTTTCATCTTCAGATTGAACATTATGTGTCAAGTTGACATGTTCACATCTGCCAATGTGTATGTTGGAGTGTTTCTAAGGATCAAACATGATCTTTGTTTCAAATCCTCCATACAAAACTTGTCATTACATCTGTCAAGTTATTCATTTGAAGCATTGAAAAATTTGGTTTGCACAAATCTAGAGAGAGAAACCAAACTAGAATTAACCAAAATCAAAACTGCAAAAAAAAAAATCAACAATTTTTTTTTTTTGGGGTTGGTGTTGATTGCTCATTCACCCGTGTGCTCCTACACCAATCATACTCTCTTCAATTGGAATCCTTTAAATGCAACTTTTCAAGGCTTAAATCATTATATTTTCTAAAAATATGTGATTTCAGAAAAAAAAAATCAAGATGTCCCAAAAAGTGTAAACAACTATTATGGGATCACCCAAATTCAAATTGCAATTGTCGGCTTTTGATGTTTTAATTGTCTAGAAATTACAAAATTACTTATAAATACAAGGTCTTTTTATGAATTTGAATCTAAGCAATATTATCTAGCATTGAGGAAACTTTCACAAGAGCAAATATTATTGTCAAGAGCATTGAAGAGCATATTTTTGAGTCATCTAAAACAACATTCAAGATCTTATCATGTCAAAGTTATTTTCATCCATGCATGTTTTTGGAGCTAATATTGTGATGTAGGTTTCAAGTTTTCAAGCATCAAATCAAGTGTCGAATCAAGCATCCAATCAAGTCATTTCATGCAAGATGCAATCCTTAGAGAGATGTGTTAAATTATAAGGGAAACCATTAAAGGGTTTGGTGAGGTGTAACAAGCTTTGTTCATTCATCATTTCCTTCATTTTATGATTATTTCATTATCAAGGTTTAATTACCAAACTAGGGTTTGACCAAGGCAAACCCTTATACACCAAAAAAAAAAAAATATATCCTCTTTGTGTGTTTGCAGATTTGTAGGTGAAGAAGGATTGAAAATTGGATCAAAAGTGCAATTTTACAAAGTCGTCAACATTGTCGTCAAGCCACAAAAACTCATATCCTAAATTTATTTATGACTTTTTGGAAATGAAACCTAGGGAAAATGACATGTCAAATCCATCTCCAGAGGACCCCCAAAGCTCGAAAAAATCCTTGTACAAAGACCCATTCACCCTTGGGCGAATGAGTCCTAGCAAGACACTTTGTGACATTTTTGGTGACAAGTACACATGAATTTAACCTTCTCAGATTTGCTGGAAGATTGTTGTTTCCATCAGTATTATTGTTGTCAAACAGATTGCACCCAAACACTTGAATGATTAAACTCAACAATCTGTTGAAACATTGGATCAAACTCAGGTTGTGGGTGACCTATAATGAGAATGAACCTCCAGATTCTAGGCCAGCTTCCTATATGATTCTTAAATTAATAACTAGTAACTTGTTGGAAAAGGGATAGAAATGTATGATGAATGCATGTAAAACTATAAACTAGTGGTGATGCACCTAATTGACAAAGATTTGCAATTATGATTCACAATAAACTTCTTAGTACTTCAATCTGCACAACCTGATTTGATAATCTAATCACTTGAATGCTTTAAACAGAGGCTTTGATTTAACGCAAATCTTGAGGGAAAACATGGTTTTCATGACTAAACTGATTAATCAATACATGCACAGTGTATAACCAGTGAATTTAAACTAAACTGCATACAGATACTCATGAAGGAGATAGAAAAATTAAAGGTTTCAAAACTAAAAATACAATAATCCTTCGATCAAATCCTACACAATAACGATGCCTAAAATCTTGAAGGAAAAACTTTGAAAATGCTGGAAAATAAAGAAATCTTTTGCTAAATAACATAATTTGAACTTGTAAACTTGTTGTTGTATTAATTTGAATATAAAAGTTGAGTTACATGATAATTCACTTTGTAGAATGCAAAGGCTGAAAAACAAGAACTAGAGGAAAATGAATAATTTTCCTCAATATATACAAGAGGCATACACAAGCAACCAATAATAGAAGTGGAAAAGAGAACTGAAGTAAAATGATAACTCCAAGGCTGAAATCCGAGCAGAACTGTAAACCCTGATAAAAATAGCTCCAAAAATAAGTAAACTGCACTCTTTGCTTTGAAAACTCCATCTCTCCATGCGCATGATAAAAAAACTATGAACTGAAATGAAACTGAAGAAGGAGGCCTATCTGCATGATTTTATCAACTGAAACTGAACTCCACTTGTGCATGATCAAAAAAACTTTTAGTATTTTTGACATTTCTTTCCATGCATATTCTAAAAATAGCAGTTCGCATCTCCAACTGGAAGCTATAGTCATAAGGTTATCTTCACTTAACATTTATGTTTTCACTTTGAGATAGTTAAATAAATTAAATGATTTATATTTTATCATTTAATTTTTCAACTTTACAATAAGTAATGCAAGGCATAAATATTAAGATTTATATCAAATGGAATTTTGACCCTATAAAACACAAGCCTATGCATAATTCTGAAATCTGCCACCACACTAGCATATTTTTTCAAAGTCTAAATCATGACCACCCTTGAGGATTGTATCATTGAGTTGACCACATGATTAAGCTTTTTGAATTAAAAAGTCTTGGACCACGAAAGGTAATAAAATAAGATGATTAACTTAAAAAAAATCATTTGCAAAAGCATCCTTTGTCGAATTTAGGGTAGACAAAAATAGTCTAACCCTAATCAAAACTCTAATTTGCACTTTGACTACTTCGAAGAAGCTTCATGAAGAAGCTCTCTCAACTGGCCGCCGACCTGGTTAGGGTTTGGAGAGCTCGAACCTCTGTAACTCAGCTTCAAATGTTGAAACTCCTTAGGAAAACATTGGTGAGCCTCATCCTTTTGCTGTATGGGAAAAAAATGATGGTATTTTTTATTTATCTGAAGCATATTCAAGTTATGACTATGGCCTCAACTCCATTCTAATGCATCTTTGTTTGTTCATTTTGACTATTGATATTCCCTATCTCCTTTGGCACCGCCATGAGTGACCTTGACCTTTGCTTCAGAAACTCTGTCAACTGCTTGGCCGCGACATGGGTTCTTCTATGGGCACATAAGGCAAGTTCATTCTTCAGTCTCATATTTTCTTCTTACTGGGTAATTGTATCATGAATAAAATCTAAGCACCTTTATGTTCTTCGTGCTTTGTTGTTCTTGGTCACCATTAGTGGTTGACTTGAAGCTCGCTGCTCTGGGTTTCTTCTACAATTTTCTGATATACTTGTTTCCTTCATGGCCATGGATAGGTCTGTAGATCATATTGCTTTTATAATATAAATGAGATTTCATGGAAGAGTGGAAGCGAAATAAGAACTATCTCTGTCAACTATCATTTTTCCTTGTCACTTTATCTCCTCTATTTTTTGATGCTTTGTTGACATTGTATTATCATCTACAACACTGTACATTATGCTCGATTTGAGCCTGACCCACAACAAACAATGATGGGAACCTGGTTTTTAGTCCATTGTTCCCTTAAAATATGAAACTCTTTTGCATATCATGGTCGTGACTGTATTTTCGCTGGATATTTCCTTTAATAACTACTTAGAGGCTTCCCTGTGCAGGAAAATGTATCATCATTTTGATTTTTTCTGTTGATATACATTTTGTGGTCAACATCTAAGGATTGGCATAATTTGTAATCTTGATTTTTGAATTCACTGCGGCCATACTATGGACAACTCTCTCATTTAATACAAAATACACAACTCTTGGCTCAACCCTGCTAATAACTGTAGGCATATTTTTGGCTCAAAACCCCAAGTGGGTACTTATTCCTTAACTGAAAAAGATATTTCAGGCCGCTCCAGGTGTTCTCTTTGAATTTTTTGAGGATTGACTCCACTGTTGCTTGAGAGTTTTACTTATTACATGCTCAATGGCTATCTCCTTTACCCTCTTAAACTTTGCTCATTAGCTCACTGTTTGAGCAAAGAAAGATCTCTACTTCTATTTCCCCCAGGTCGTGGGTAAGATCAGGGTTTTTACTGTACTCACATCTTGAACTGAACTAAACCTTTCTTCACATTCTAAAAAAAAAAACTATGACAAGCACACAAATGATTTAGCCTCTGACTTGAAATGGTGTACTGTTGCAGCATACAAATGGTCCCTGAACAACAAAAAAAATGATTCCATTTGGATTTGCTCCACCCGTCAAAACATTGTTTCCTTTCTCTTGATTGGTTTTAAAAGTATGGTGCTCGGCCTGTAGTCTCTCTAGGTTGTTGAATACACATTAATTGTTGTACTCTACTGTCACAGATGCAAGAGGATAATATTGTTTTTTGTGCTTCTCTATTGTAATATTGTGGCTCAAAATGGTGATGCTATTCTGAAAATGAAATCTCTTTTCTCTTATCACCGACCTTCTAAAAAGTTCAGTAGCTTGCTCCATGAAAGGTATATGCTAATTTTTTGCTATTACTAAATGTTCAAATTCTGGCATCTTTGTTGTGATAAGGTATGTTGTAATTTTGACTGCTGTTCAAATCATGGTGACTGTCATTCATGGTAATTTATGGCTGTGATTATGAGTTGAATTGTCATCATTTCAAAAGCTCTCATGAGATTAGCATGATATTTGATTTCTTGCACATTTCTGCTAATAAGCTCAAACAAAGCTTACATCTGTTAGACATTGTGCCTTTCTCATACTGTATGTGTCTCACAAGATTCTACGATGTCTTCTTTTAAGATTGTTATATGCTTTTGAAGTTATGAACACTCGAATGCATGAATACTTTGTTTCTCTTCAATGTAAAGAGGCTCTATACTTCATTTAGATGTAATGTGAAAATGTAAAGTAGAGTTGAACAAAATATTAATGAAATTGATGAGTTCTTCACACTATTTTTCTGAATCTCTTTGAAATAAGGCTGCTTGTATGATTATATCCTTTAGTTTCAACAACTCTCTTAATGACTGTTATCAATATTAATGAACTTGCGTATGTAACTTGAGAGTGTGTCCTCCTTGATATGTTGAGCTCAACCCTTGTGGGAGCCCATTTTACTCCACATATCTGATAAGATGATCATGAACATAATAAACCTATTCCTACACAGTGAACAAACATGTTAGCAAAATAAAAGAAGCTGAAAGCTTTCCTCTTGAGTTTTATGCCTTTGAAATCTGAAATCATCTGATGGATGCCTGATCAAATGTATACTATATTTTTGTTGGTAGCATAGGCATATGATAGGATTTGATTCGCATTGCTCTAACCACACTTCTATCAACCTTGCAGGTGCATCCGAGCTTGGAGTTGGAGCTGGAGCTAGAGCCACAACTAAAGACCTCAACTTGTCAATGATTCATCATTACAGGCAATGACTAATCACTTTCTACCCTATGCCTTCTTTATTCTCAGTTGTATAGTCTACTTTACTTCATGCACCCCTTATTTGATTATGAAAATCAAATTAAGTTACTCCCACGGCTTGTGTGGGATTCTGGTTTGTACATTATGAATAAAACAACAAAAAATATGCAAACTTATGATATCATTTTGAGATGTTTTTTGAATAATATTACTGAAATTTACACTGTAATGAAACATTGCACAATAATGAGTACTCAGCAGAAACTTTTGAACAACTTGTGTACCTTTTGATTTGAATTTGCAATTCAGCTCTACCTGTTTGAGTTGGTAGTGAAAAATAGGTAACAATTATATTTTAACTCTTCATTACAAGAATTAATTTACATAATTGAGTTCATTTGGTATTTTATTTGCATCTCCCAAAAGTGCATTTCAGTCATATTTTACACCTTTTTGTCATAAGGGAAAATAACAAGATTTCCAATAGGGTTGACTCACCTAAGGGTTGAAAGTCAATCCTACCTTAAGGGATCTCTTTTCCTAATGAAAATAGATAAAGTGTAGGTGAATTAAATCCATTTAATCATTCCATTTTGGATCCCCCAATTACCTTTTTCTATGTTTCAAATTGTAAAGAGGAAGAGTAAGTAGTTTAGCCAAGTGATTGAAGCCTTTGTCAATAATTTTTTTAACCCAAAAAATAAAATAAGAATAACTATTAACAAAATTTAATATTTTCAACAATTAAAACACATTCCAAAAAGTATAAATTTGTATGAATGCACAAATTAACAAACAAAGTGCCTAGAAAATATGTTTTTTAAGTCTAGAATGTTAGCCTACACCGATATATGGGTTATTATATATGACAATTATTTTCTCTACCTTTCTAGATACAACCATGATTTCTATTTTTCCTCAAGTGGATCCTAAAAATCTTTATTTTTAGAACTTGTTGAACACACTTGCAACCTACGAGAAAAGAAGCAAACAACACACACTCACACACAACAAAAGTTAAAGGTTAGCATGTTCACATTAGGTTCACCAAAATGTATACAATGAAAATAGAAAATAATTACTTAAAAGACTCAATAACATTAAATGAAAATTAAATATAAATCCTATTTTACCAATCTCACTACAAACCTACAAAAATAAAAAGATGTTACTTTGCCTTTGGATGTGGATGTTAAATCTCAAAACATAACACTGATTTGATTGATGATGGATTTGCATAAGACATGAGATATGAAAATGATAAAGGAATTAGATCCTATTTATAGATTTTCCAAAGGAAAAATCAATTGAAATACAATGATAAGAATGAAGACTTCAATTAACTGAATTAACTATGGAGTCAATTGAAATGATAAATAGAAATTTTCCATTTTAAATCATGAAGAGATAATAATGGATTATTTAATTCAATAATTGGATAAATGTGCACATGAGGTTTTCATTTGAAGACTTAGTTGGCTATTGGATGAATATGAAGATTCTAAAATAAAGAAGAGTTAACTGACTAAAGATTGAGATGTTAAAATGAGATGAAGTCATTTGATGATGAAAGAAAGAGTTGATTGAAGATAAAAGAGGAGTTAACTGATGAGTGAAAATGGAAATTATATCTCATTTAATTAAATAATATTATTTAATTAAATGAATGAAATGAATAATTAATTAATGATGTGATAAATATTACATGATTAATGTGATGAATAATTAATGACGGTAAATTAATGTCGATATAAAGAGAAATATTTTGAATGTTTATACAACGAATACAAACAAGGTTCAAATAATTAATAAATATAAAAAAAATTACAAGACACATAACTTTGAAACAACGCATTCACATTGGAGAAACTCTAAATTAGGTAAAAATCTCTAGGAATATTGAATATGACTCCTCATGCTACTATTCATCAACTATTACAAGTGTGTTCACTATCTTATTCAAATTTAAAAGAGTATTACATTTATTTACTACTAGCTACACACACTTGTACAATGCATAATTAGTATGTTTAAGGATTTACAACAACCTATTCTACAAATTTAGCAAACAATCCTCAAAGAAAAACACCTTTCGGATGTGAGAACACATTAATTTCCCATCATACTACTAGTAAAGAGATTGTCAACTCAACCACAGTATAAAAATGTTCACCTTGGTAGAATGTGGAGTCTCCCACATAGTACACCACACACAGAACAATAGTAAGATACAAAGTTGAACTCTGTCAGAGATAACTTTCTATCCATTGTCAAAAGAACATCTCAAGATCCAAGAAAAGTAGTCTGAATGAGTCAATAAAACATGGTTAGAAGATTAGAGTCATATCAGATCTTGCAATGAGTTCTAGACTTGAATATCAACATATTGATCTATCACAAAGAAGTGTTACCAGCAAAGAACAACTTCCAGTAAACTAGGGAAACTTCCCATATAGTCATTATCATGTAGTTATTACCATGTTACATCAATGACAAAATAATGAGCACAACCATCCACACTTCATGCTCATGTTGCAAGACTTCCAAAATTTAGCTATCCTTTCTCCGAGCTCGCTTTGTGTTAACAACATTTTAACTATAGAATGTGGAATAATAGCTTTGACTATACTCCTAAGGATGTAATGCCTAAATTTTCGTACTGCTTTGACCAAAGCAAAGGATTTTTTCTCAACATATGTGTATCTTAGCTCCACTTCTTTAAATGGAGCACTCATAAAAGCAATCAACTTTTCTTCTTTGTTCGTGCCCTTTCGTGTTAGTACTGTTGCACAAGTATGATCAAAAGCAAAAAAGTAAATATAAAAAGGTTTAACATAATTTGGACTTACCAATATTGGTGCTTCTATAATTGTAGCTTTTATAATTTTGAAGGTGAGCTTAGCCTCATTTGTCCACTCTATTTTCACATCTTTCTTCAACATATCATTGAGTGGGTATACTATTTCGACAAATCTGGTGTTAAATTTTCAGACGAAATTGATCTTACTAAAATATGATTTCAATTATTTTTACTTTTCGGGAGTCATAACTTGAGCAATACACTCACTTTGTCTAGGTCTATTGAAATATATCTTTCAGAAATAATGTGTCCCAACAGTTTACCTTCAATAACCTTGAAAATACATTTTTTAGGATTTAGTGAAACTCTGTAAGTTTTGCAATTTTGTAATATTACTCTGAGATCTGGAACATGATCTCCTCTATTATTGAATATGACTCCTCATGCTACTATTCATCAACCATTACAAGTGTGTTCACTATCTTATTCAAATTTAAAAGAGTATTACATTTATTTACTACTAGCTACACACACTTGTACAATGCATAATTAGTATGTTTATGGCTTTACAACAACCTATTCCATAAATTTAGGAATTGAGTACATACATCAAACTATAGAAAATATATAATCAAACTTGCAACATACACTTGCATAATCCTAGAATGGATCTACACATTGTCAATTGACCATTTACCAATATTTAGATTTCACATTGTCAAATCATGTGCCTTATTAGTCTTCCATACATGAAGGTATAACATAATTCCGTCTTGATTCCTACACCAGTAGATAAAATAAAAATTGCTCAAAGTAAACAATAAAACATTAAAAGACTCTTCTTTTCTAGCTCATGTCCTCTATATAGGTCCAATCACCTATTTTCCAATTATACATTCATTGATTTATATTCCATTTTCCAAGGGTGAATACCTTATTGCTAGGTAAAAGCTCCTAATCCAATAGGCTTCAACAAGATCTTATAGAGGTCAAAACTTTTGTATTTTGAATCAAAATTAGGTGTTATTTTTTAAAATTGTACTATTTCTCAAGGGTTATAGGAATATGCAATGACATCTAATTTTTATTCTATTTTCCTATTTATTTATCTTTCAATATGCGTACTTTTTTCCTTGAATGAGCAAAATCAAACCTAAGAGTTACCTCAACCACTAGAGAAGATTTTGAGATGTACCATACCATCCCACAACATCCATAAGCATGTTAACAAATCAGAAAACATTTAGATTTACATCTCTTTGTAGACACTGATTTGATGATGATATTTACTACTAGGCTCCTTATAACACATTGTGGGCTAGAATGCCAGGTCAAAATATTAACTAAACTCAAAATTTTGGATTTCATCTCCCTCGTTAGGAGGAATTTGGTCCTCAAAATATCACAAATTAAAGAATGAATTTAAGAACTCTCAAATACATATGATTTCTCAAGAATTTTATTGTTTTATGGCTTATACATCCAAGTCCACTCCATGTTATTAACATAATTCAACCATGCCTCATTGATTTCAAGACTATTCATAGAAATACACCGTGGTAATTGAAACAACATTCAACTCTTTCTTTCTTTTCTTCACACTCTAATGGAATAAATTATTCTCTTATTTTATAGTGAGAATTTGGTCCCTTCTTTGTAGAAAATCTATCCTCCATTTTGAATGCATTTGGATTTTTAAAATTCCTTTTCTACCACATGGCCTCACAATGGTTTCTCATGCCAAAAACTAAATGATAATGTGCTTCCTACCAATGCTCAAAAGCATTCTCTTTCCTATAGAAAAAGAAGCACATAGTAGAAGATCTCATCTTTGGACAACTTGCTTTCTTTTTTAAACTTCTTAGATTATTTCATAGGCTACAAGTTTCCTTAGCATTATGTCCCCTACTTGATAATTATTTACACTCATTGTAGATGCATTTCCCCTTATATATCAATTTTCCACTCCAATTTTCTAGTCCTTGGCATCTCCTTGCTCTTATCTAAATGGTTATGGATGTCTTTGTAGCCTTTCCCACAATGGAACAATAGATTTGTTGACCATATCCTTTAGAGTTTTTGATTTTCCATCTTAAGACATCACAACTTCCTTAGTTACCTACTCAATGGTTAGGGAACTAAAATCATCTCTCGCCTTAACAAAATGAAACATTTTTGTACGTGAGGACTCTTTCTTCCTTGTTGGTGACTTGGAGCCTTTGTCCATGCCTACAATTTTTATGAAAGCACTCTTGGAACACTCCCCTTATTGTACATCACTAAAAATCCCAAACCAACATGTCTAGGTCTCTTGACAAGATTCATGGGAATGACTATTCCTTAGCCTTTCTTTCTAAGCCCTTTTATTCATATTGCATTTTGGACAAAATTCTTGATCCAAATCCCTTAGTACATTATTCAAAACTGCCAAAAGATTGTTGTGGGGAAATAAATAAATTTATAAAATGCTTACCATAATTTCTTGCATTTGAGTTTGGGTATCTAACATGGAGGATTTATATTTTTCCATTCCTTCTTCAATAAACTTTTTTTTCTTGAAATCTCATATTTGGCTTGTAACTCTTATAGTGTCTTTCCAAAAATTCCCAAAAAAAATCTCTATGGTTCTCAAAATAATCTTACAATTCATTTTTCTTCTTCTCCAAGATTGGAACCAACTTCCAATTTACCTTCAATTTTCTTCCTCCAAGTCCAAAATTATATCATTCTTGGACTTTCCATGGTTACACATCACATACACTTCCAAAAAATAGAGAACTAAATAATATTGTTAGCAACACCTAAAGATCAAGGAAATGCTCACAATTGAAGAATTAAATAAAAATCCAAATGATTTTGTTGATTTGATACCAAATAGATTTATAAATTAGGGTGGGTATTCCACACTAGTAGTCACAAATGTATATAGATTTAAAATTTCAAACCTCTTTATATACTCTTACACCCCTTACCACCATTTATAATGGGATTCAAACATACTATTCAAACATACTATGAATAGAAATAATCTTCAAAGAATCAACAAATACATAATAAACAAATATTGAAACATAAACACAAGTTTGAAATAACACATAATCACTAGAGAAACCCTCAAGTGGGTAGAAAACTCTAGGAATAGTGAGTATAAATAATCATGCCACTATTTATCAACTATTATGAGTGTATACAATACTTGTATGATGCCTCATAATCTTTATGACTCCACAAAAACCTATGTTACATACTTAAGAAAGGAATACACCCATCAAATATGGAAAACATACACTTAGAATTATAACATAGACTTGTCTAGTCCCATAATATAGCTATACACATTAGTAATTGATTATATCCCAAAAATTGGCTTTCACATTACCAAATCTAGCATTTTATTGCTCTCTTAGGCATGAAGAAGGTGTAACATAACCCCCTCTTGATTTTGAATTCAACAAATAATAATAATCCCAAGATAAATAAAAAATCTCAAAACTCTTCACTCTTAGCCCATATATAAGTACAATCGCCTCTCTACTAGTTATACATTCATTAGGGAAAACTCTCGATTCAATAAGCTTCAATAGGATTATTCAAAGGCCATAAGTTTTTCAACTAGACTTTAAATTAGGTGTTTTTTAAATAACATTTTTTTGAGTGTTGTCTAAATATACAACTAAATCCAAGTTTTGATTTCTTCAACGAATTCATTTTCCCTTGTAATATGACTATATTTTAAGACCCTGAATGAGTTGAATCAAAAAGTTGGCTCATCTACCAATGAATATTATAAAATGTCCTATACCATCCCAAAACATTCATAAGCATGAAACAAACTAGCTAATGTCTAGAAACTTCTCTATGTAAGTGTTTAGTCCAAAAAAGACAGATGTGCCTATAAATTAACCTCACATATGTTTATGTATATGTATATATGCATATGTATATGTATATATGCATATGTATATATATATATATATATATATATATATATATATATATATATATATATATATATATATATATATATATATATATATATATAAAAGTATATATATGTATGTATACATATACATATACATATCTTCATCATACTTCCTTTATTTATGTATATTTGATTTTTCAATTACTAATTTATTATTACTTTAATCCAAGAGAATTGTCTGTGATTATTACTTTAGTGTTGCATGTTATTTATCTTATTTATAATAATATCCCATATTTACCCCAGCTTAACCACCCTTTACTTTTTTGTCCTTTTATATTTTTGTTCAATATATTGTCCATTTGAATACTCTAAATAAATTATCCACTATGAGATTCCTTCTACCTCTTCTCTATTGATAGGTTCATATTATTAAATAATTTTATCTAAAATACACACATGCTATCCCACATGCTCAAATTTTGATGACTTTTTCTAGTTAAGTGATATTTTATACATGTTTTCATGACTAAGTTGATTTTATTCAACACTTAGGAAGTGATGCAAATAGAAGGCACATTTTAATTTTGTAATCTTTTTGTTGTTGTTGTTGTTGTTGTTAAGGATTGGGTAAATTAAACATATCTTCAAATCTCTTATGAGTTAGTTGTATAAATACTCCAAGAGTTAGGTTAATTAAAAGTAGAAACCTATTCAAGAGAAAGTTTCATTATGAGTCATGAGCTAAGTACTAAAATGTTGGATAGTAATTGCTATCATGTTGAAACTAAAATGTGATGGAATTATTTTTGTAATTACTGATTTTTTTAATATTTTATAATATCATGTATATAAATTATTAAACTATTGAAACATTTAATTACATGTCCAAAGTAAAATTTTGGAGGTATTATCACAAGAAATTGGTAATGTAAATGAGGTAATCGAGTTTTCTTGGATATTTTTTTTATTAAAGTAAGTTTCATGTTTTTATTTTTAGATATCAATCATTTTATTCTTATTTTTCTTATTGGTTTTATTTTATTTCAATGTACAAGAAACCTTCAAACTTTTAATTCCACCATTAATTTTTTATAAAGCATTAAAATTTGACATTCAACCTTTATAGAAGTTTGGAAAAATGTCAAATTTTTAATGTTCATGTCTATAAAATAATTGAAGTCAAAGGAAAAATGTTGAAAGTTTCATTAAAATTAAGTATTAAGTATTAGAATTTCAAAGCTTGGATGTTATTATGGGAGTCAAAATTTTGATGTCTTGAAAATGAATTAAAATTCTTTGTTTATTTTCATTTTTTCTTAATACTCTCCCATTTTGAACTTTTAGATATTAGTAAAACATCAAAATTTAGCTTGGGGTGGAGATTAATTATTTTAAAAGACCATTCAATAGATACTTCTTCATAAATAAATTTCATGAGTGGATCGTGCATATCATGATAATATGGGATTCTTTGATGAAGATCCTAAAAAGCCGAATTATATGTTGTAGAGTCTATATAAGAAAATTTGGACATAAATTATAAAATCTAAAGAATTTTTTTTTACATGCAAATAATACTGTGCTTCTATTCTCTACTCTCATCCAATAATACAAATTATATATATATATATATATGAAGAGTTGTCTAACTCCTATAATAACTCCACCAAACTCTCAAACTAAATCTAGGTGCGTTGTTCAACCACCTTAATTATCTCCCTCCTATTTTCACTCCTAAATCTCTATGTGAGTTGTGTGAACAACTCACATTATTATGCTCACTCATAATAATATAAAATTAAGTTGTTCAAAATACAATCCCAACCAATTTTTTCACACCCAAAATAGCTACATAAGTTGTTACTACAACTCAATTCACCTTATTCAGGCTAACTTAACACACATTATTATTCTAACCCATGTGAACACTAACATGAATTCCTAACAAAAGATATAAATTAAGGCTCTGTTCTCGTGACCATCTCTTGGGCTATTAAGTTACATTCCTACAATATATGTTGAGCATAAGTTTATAATTTTTTAGCATGAAGTATGAAACTTCTTGTATTTTCTATTTGTATATTAATTTTTATTAATATTAGGGATTAGTCAAACCACCACAATCCATGCACTTAACTAATGACACCATCCTTGTGGTAGATTTGTTTGTATGTTTTCTATCATCAGTCCTTTATTTAGAGATTCTAAATAGGTTATTGTTTATTTTGGGAGGAAATTTCACTTTCCTTTGTTATTTTGAGTTTCTTAAATGTTAGTGATGCTCTATCTTTAGTCGTTGAGATAAAATTCCTAATATTTCTATTTACAAGAAGGATTTTATAGAAGTTAAAATAATAACAAGGCATATGTACTTGGTAGGATTATATTTTAATCTTATTAGGACATTGAGGTATATGAATTCTCCAAATACATACTTTCTAGCTCACACATAGACTTCTAGTTCTATATATGCACTTTAAAAAATTTGAAGTGTATATAGCATTATTATAATTTGGAAAGAGCCTTCAAATTTTAGGTGGAGCAATGGCTCAAGATAAGAGGGTTGATAGCTTAATATTTTAAACAACTATTTAGATTGTAGTTAGTTAAAGTGAGATATCAATGCGATTCAAATTCATAGACGGAGAGACAACAATATTTTATAATGTACAAAAGATAAACTAATATCTAGAAAATATTTGGACAAGGAAAATATTAGAATTGTGAATAAACACTAGACATGAGATCAAACAATGAAAAAAACACCTTCCACATAAGAGAGTTACAAATAACTATTTTCTATATCATCAACAAGAAAAAAATTACAAAATAAACCTCAAGAGTCTTCATGGAGATTACGAGATAATACAATGAGGGTGCGTGTTTTATAGAAGTAACCCTAAATGCTAAAGGGATTAGATCATGACAAGTATCAACATCTGATGTGATGAGACAAAATGATCTAATAAAATCTCACTTTAATTAACATAAAAAAACACTCATACATTTAGCTTAAGTGCATAAAATGAATTAGACCAATAATCAATTAAAGATTAATTAATTATTAGCTAATGCATGATTAATCTAACACCCCCCTTTAAGATGAACTTAGGGAGTAGCTAAAAATCCTAAAACCCAAAGAATAAAAATCAAAGAATACATGATGGGTCCCAACAAATAAGGCTTGATGAGGTAACCATGTACAAACAATCTAATCTCTCACAATTGGAGAAAAAAGGAGAAAACCTCATGAGAAAAACTCCTCTCCAAAAGAGAGAAAGGCGAACAAAGGACTAAAAAATCCTTCAAATTGGTGTTCCAAAAAGAATAAGAACATGAAGAACATCACACAAGCAAAAAAAGGTTCTAGACAATTGTTTAATGATGACTGCTATAGTGTTGAAATGAAGAACCTCCTCTAAAACAAATGATGATCATGATCAACAAGATAATAATCGACATGAGTTCTCTTGATGAAACTACTCAAATTAGATGGAAAATAAGGGAAAACATCTAGAACTCAAAGATACAAATGGAACAAGTACCAATAGTCTAAAGAACATTGATCAAGTGAAAATGGAATATTGCCTTCGAAAATAGGAATCCAAGAGTGTCCATGTGGAAAATGTTCATCTCATCAAAATGTATGATGTAACTAACCACTACATCCACCTAGTACATAGGAATAAGAACTAGATACATAGATAACTCAAAAAATGAAACCAAGGAAGCATTAAAATCAATAGTAGAAACTTCCCCATAATACAGAAAGGGAGAGCCAAGACAAGTCCACTTAAACTTTGTGTCATCAAGAAGTGCACAAAGGAGACTAAAGAACATCTGAGTGTGCAACTAAAAGTATGTACAAAATAAAAAAAAGGTGTGCAAATAAGGCACACACACATGAGGCAAGAATCACTGGGATTTGATGTTGTCGTGGAAAGAACACTCACTTGACAAAGGTGAGATGACAAAATAAAAGACTACATAAACCTCCCATGACAATTTATAACATAGTGTGAGTACAAAAGGCACAACATGATGTGCAAAATCCTCAAAAAACATACGTGCCAAAATGGCATTTTATCTTAGTGCATCTATAAAAGAGAAATTGCATGTAAAAGATGCTCAAAATACCTAAATCAGACAAAATGATGGAAATACATGTAGAACAACCTAAAATAAGTCATCCCACACCAACAAAAAGTTTCTAAGACCTAAAACATCAAAGTAATTCATCAGAATGTGAAAACACAAAAAAATCAATAAATGTACTTAGAGAAAACTATAGAAAATTTTCATGGATAGCTATGAAGAGCTCTGAAAGACCATCCTAACACTGCTAGAATCATGAAAAATAGTGGAACAAGTCATAAATTATGAATTCAAGAGTGAAAATAGCACTTTTGACTTTGACATGCGATAAAATATGCAAACAAAAAATAATGAGAAAAAACACAATTAGATAGTGCTCAGAACTATCTTTCCAACGATATCTTGTTTGCCTAATTTTGATAACTAAGTGAAAAGTTATTGTGATTTTCCCAATCTTGCTAAAATTGTAAAAAAAAATAGCCCCCTAAGGGTTGGGCATTGGTCACCCATGAGACCTTGGGGCGGCAAGGGTTTAAGAAATTATATATATATATATATATACTCCAAAAATTGCAAAAACTCAAAAATGAAGAAGGGGTTTGTTGAATCCATGATTTGATACCATGTTAGAATTGTGAATAAACATAAGATGCAAGATCAAACAACAAACAAAAACATCTTCCATGCAATAGAGCTATAAACAATAATTTGCTATATCATCAACTAGAAAAACTTATAGAATAAACCTCAAGAGTCTTCAAGGCAATCAAAAGATCATACAATGAGGGTGAGTTTTTTTAAGAAGCAACTCTAAATGATAAAGGGATTAGATCATGACAAGTATCAACATCTTATGCGATGAGACAATTTGACCTAATAAAAACTCACTTTAGTTAACATAAAAAAGCACTTCTAAGTTTAGCTTAAGTGCATGAAATGAATGGGATTAATAATCAATTAAAGATTAATTAAACATTAGCTAATGCATGATTACTCTAATAGAAAAATATATAAATTACCATCATATTTCAAGAGATATTATGATGAATCATGTTTATTAGTTATAAAAGAGGGAGTGAACTCAAACACACTTTAGCTTCATGATAATGTCTCAATGCAACATTTCAAAGTGTGAGTTAAGAATTTGGAGTGTGACTGTGATATTCTATAGTTTGATGTGGTACAATAAAATTTTAATATTATTTACTTAAATTCCAACCCACCATTACATATGTGTAACAACAAATGGATTAACATCTCAAGTCTTTAGGAAATCTCTTAACACATATCATATATATTAGTATGGATTTATGTTAGTGTTATGGATAAATGATAAGAACATAATTGGGAAACAAGAACTATTAACAATTTCATGTGCTAATCTATCTATAAATTATGTATATGTTCTCAACAATCGATTGATAAAAGGAATCTAAAACAAAAATATATCATTCCACATAGACTAATGAGAGAAACAAATATAAAACAAGCATTAAGAAACCATAATGCAAAATAAAAATAAACATACTACAAGATAACATTGGATGTACCTTGGAAAAAATCAGCCCCCAAAAGTACTCACACACTCAATTTATTATCTCAAGAAAAATAATACAATACACTTATTGAGTCCCCATTCAAGGCCTTTAAATGATCAAAAAAATCATATGCACTCCTCCATGTGAACAAGATAATGAGAACCATGTAGTGACATGTCTCAAATCCATACTTCATGTAGTGAGATATGCAACATGTAAGAGATGTTCAAACCAACCTCTAACCTACAAGCCAACCTCAACAACTACTTGTGTGCTTGCTTTAATCAACTATGTGGTATTACATAAATCACATGTCTCAAAATTATGAGCTCACTAAACCATGATATTGAATCAACTATTTGGTACTAAGTGATTCCCAAAATAAATATTTTCCCACTATGACCCTTATTAAATATTTATCCCATCGTTATCAAGAAAAAACTAGGGAACACAAACCAAATTTTTGAGCCTCGAGTACTTTTTGAATGTTGTAGTTTATACCCTAGACTTAGTCATATAAAGGGAGCAATGATTTGATCTAGACATAACGTCAACTAGTTAACCAAACATAAAAAAATAATATCACATAACACAATATAGATAGAATTTCAGTATCAATATATTATTAATATCCACTAAGTAAATCCATACATCCTTATATCCCCTTTTTACATCATATACATTCATCATATATTTTCCCCTATACTATGTACTTTTTCTTCTTTATCGTCTTACTTACTCTCTTCCTATCTCTCTCTTCTAGTATATATCTTTTCCTATATACATATATCTAAGGGATAGGACATGACCTATCTATCTTATCCCTATCCTATCCCTACCCTAGATGGTGTCTCATAAATATTATGCACCACGAGCTCTTTACAACAAGATGTTGTAGGGTTTACTCAATTATGTCTGAACTTTTGTACTTTCCTACCAACAACATCCCCTCTTTCAAAATATTGGCTTATCCTCAAGTCAACTCTACTCAATGGGAACAATATCCTTATATATCTCCTTTAATTTGGTAGTGTTTTCCCATTTTGTTTTGTCCAATTGCAATTGTAGGGTCTAAACTTGGATATGTAGTAGTAGCCACTCTACTTCCAGAAGTGTACTTGGGATTTTAATCTTTTGCACCAATTGGTGTGCTTCTTAGAGGACTTTGATGACATGTGCCAACCTTAAGCTTACTACCTCTATGAGTTGATGGAATCTATGCCCGCTTTTATCCCTTTTATCTTGTAGTTTCTAAAATTGGCCATATAGTACTTCTATCTCCACTGGGGATTGTCCATCCATATCTTGTAGGGAATCATAGGTTGTTGATCTTTGAAGTATTTGTAGCTCCAACTGATCCATTTGTACCTTGATTGGAGTAGTCACCATAGGCCATTTAGACAAAATTGATATAGGGCATTGATGTACCCTTTTGTATTCTTCAAGGTGTTGATGTGTGACTCTTGGGAAAACTATGCAGTAGCACATTTCTTTCTTTATTAATCTCTTTTTAGCTTTCTCTACTTGAATTTGTTGTCTCATAGTCTTGTTTTGTAAATGAGTATCTTTAATCACCCCATCTATCAAAATTTTGAGTTGTAGCATCAAGGGTTGGGATGAATCCTCTTGTAGTTGAGGGAATTGGCTTTGTATCTCCTTTACCATATCCTCCAATTGATCAAAGCTTTTCACATGTTATTTTAATATATTATCTCTTATTTTCTAATGTAGAATATCTCCTGATTGGAATTTATCTAGAGGTGAGATGCCGCCAATGTCAACTTGTGACCCTACTCGCAACAATTGAAGTAGTTGTGGAGATTCCACTTGTCATATTTTCTTCTATCTCGCCAAGAATTCCTTAATGAACTACATAGAATATGTTGTGGAGGATGAAGGTGCATTTTACTGTGGAGGTTGGGAAGACTGGTCTTGCTTTGAAGAAGTTGCTTTATCTTCTTCCTCACTCACTTGTTGGTATGCTTTTTGTTGTGGCTTCCCTTATCTCTACTTGGACCTTTTGAGTAATCTTCAACTTTTCCATCATTAATTTATATAGCCTCTATTTAGATTGGATCCCCTTAGTCTACATCTCTGTCATCCTTTACTTTTGCAAAGGTGTCATTGCAGGGGCTCCCTAATAACCAACTTTATTAATTTCTCCTCTTCTTTGGTTGTTTTTTCCCTTCTGTTCTTTGGACTAGTGGTCAAGGAGTTCAATAATTGGTCAATTGGATACTCCAATGTTATGTTGGATGTTATCACATACCTTATTAGTGCCCTTTCTATGATTAATTTATTTGGAATTTCTATATTAATGTATTTTTGAAGCGTCATATCTAGGAATTCTTTTTGAAACAGGCCAATATATAGTTGATTTTCATCCACCAATGATGAAACATTTGGGATGGATGTGTCCTCTGAAAGGGAAGTGCCCTTTGATGTGATCTTTTCTTTCTCTTATATATCCATTATTTGTGAGGATAATTCCCTTTGTGCTTTTTCTTTCCTCCATTTTTGATTTTTCTCTACACTCATTTGCAGTAGTGTCTTCAATGCTTCTTATTTTGATTGCTCTATTCGAGGAGGTGTGGTATGGAGTCTCCTCTTCCTTGGCCTAATACTTTCTCCTTGCATGGGATCTACAGGAGGAGTGCTTATGTGGAGCCTTCCAGATCTTTTTGGAGTAGATGTACTATGTTCCTCTATCCCTTAGGTAGAAACCCACTTCTCATGCATCTTTTACTGGTTCTTTTCCAAATGTTCTTCACATTTCTTCTTTGGTAGTTTATCCATGTACTCTTGGTAAGTTGTATGAAATTTTCAGCTTGTGGGTCCTTGGGGAGACTAAGGAGTGTAGCGGCATAAGAGTTGACCTCTACATCTACTACCTCATTTGGGAGTTATGGTATCCACGATGTCCTAGGTTTGGTTGTCTCCATGAAGGTATAGACTTTGTTGATGAGGAAGATAATGTCCTTTATATATTTATAGACCATCTCATAAGATATGTGTTGCCTATCTTGTAACTTTTGTTGAAGGGATTTGAAGAGACCCCAATATGTGGTGTAGGATGAACTGCATCTTGAAAATGCTTGACATGTTCCTAAATCTGGGCTACAACTACTTAGGTGATGTCCTAAATCTTCCCTATAAAAGCTAGTACTTCTCACATGAAATAAAAGGTGAGGCAATTGAGCAAAGTCCCATACCTAAACAGATAGTGGGACTGATTTGTGTGTTTGATGTTGTCCAATAGCTTCTATTATAGGACCTCACATATGTTGATATCTTTTCCCTCTATTACCATTCGGTAGGCTACATGAATAGTAGTGGTTGTAGTTGAATCCTCCTAGTTTCTATAGTAAACTTTATAGGTGATACCCATGGTGGCTAGATTTGTTATCTTTATTACATTGAGGCTTCTCCCATCATAGGTTGCTCCAATAAACTTGGTAACCTTCACATTCTTAATAGCCTTCTTTGGTGGTACTTTCCTTGCATCCATAGGATTGTCATTGCCTTGATTATGTCCTTTGTTATACTATGGGGTTAGTCCAAGTATAAGTATTCATCATGGAAATTAATTAGTATGATGTGGACCCATTCTTCTTGTGCACTAAAATATAAAAACTCCTTCTAGATATCTATTATTTTCTCTAATATATGTTTATATTATGTTAGGTAGTTTTGTGCTTGTGGTTGCATTAGGGTATGCATTAGAGCCTCAAACTTAGTGTGATCAATCTCTATCAAGGGTGCATGCATATAAATATGGATATCTTCTATATAAATTATGTTTGAAAATATGCCTGTTGGATCGGTCTCCATTGCCTTGTATAGAAATCTCTTATATTTGGGACCAGGCTTCTGAAAAATGTCAACAAGGGTGGGTGCGACCATCTTTGGAAGCTAGAAATTTGTAGTTGAGTGATGGTGTTTTGCTAGGGTTTCATAAGGAAAACAAAAAAATTGAGTGTGTAAGAGTTACAATAGTATAAGAGAGTAGTGAGTAAGAGTGAGAGATTGAGAGTGACATATTATATTTATAAATTTTCATTAGGCGAGTGTATTAAATGTCATAGCTATTTTTCCATCTTCCTGTGGTTTTATGACCTTTATTTTCCTATGGCTCTTTTTTCCCAATGAGCGATTTCTTGCTTTCTATGTATGATAGAATTGCAAATTTTTCCTAGCTTTATTATTTGTTAGGTTATTCTATTTGTATAATATTTTTCTAATCCCTTGTTTTATAGCCTTAGGGTTAGGTTGAGGAATTTAATGTTCAAACTCAAACTTACTCGGTGCTTGCCTATGGATTAAAGTTGGTGTGCACTTTGTGATGACCTTATAATGATTATTCCCTTTATGTATTATTTATTAACTATATGCATACTTATGTCTTAGGTATAAACTTTGTTCTCTAGAGTTTATTTATTTTTGGTATGATGAACATATTGACCTTTTGGATATGGGTATCTAAGATACTTGGTCAGTAGTTTTTTTGTTGGCTTTTATATTTTGTTGTATCCTTCTTATGCTTGTGATAGTTTGCAAGGGATTATGTGCCTATTGCACATCATAAATGCTATTCAGAACCCCATAAACCTTTTAGGAAATTAATTCTTGTTCTCCTTGCATCCATTCATCAAGAACTTCATCACTATTTGTATTGTCATTATCACTGACTAGTTCAATTTCTTCAGAGTTAATGGGATCTTCTTCTTATTCTTCTTTTGTGGTAGGTAGTCTTGAGATAGAGTAAATAATTCTTGGATTTTCCTCTCTTTCTTGTTCAACTTCTTCTATATAAGTTTTATCTTCCCTTTCTCCTAGTGGAATATGTACTATTTTGTTGTCATCCACCAAGGATATTTCTTATTTTCTTGAGTCTTCTATGCCATTAGATTTGAAAAACCATCTTAATCCTAGTAATGCTCTGAAAGTGTTAAAGGGATCCTTCATTTCAACAACCTCAAAATCTACAATTTTCTCAAGTCCTTTGATGCTTACCTCTACATTTTGCCATGTTCTCAAAGTTTCCATACCAGAGCCATCTACCAAATTGATATTCATTAGTGTTTTGACTAACTTGGGTCTGCCCAATTTCTCCCAGGTGGGTATTAATATGATCCTTATTGAATATTTATCTCACTATTTCATACAATATAAAAGTGTCTCTAAGAATTCCTAATCTATGTAGCATCAACATCTTTAAATGCACCATATATTTTTTACATTATTAGCATTATTATTATGCAAGATGTACAACAAACCATTCCAAACATTTGAGGTCTCATTTGCTTTCATTTTTCTACTAAAAATTAGTTGCAATCAAAAGCTTAGTTACAAATCTTTATTTGTAACACAAGGGTATGTGTGGAAAGATGGGGGCCAAAAAGTGGCCACACTACTTTTGGTCCCATAACACGAGTGTGTTATAATGCAATGGGCTTGTGTTATGGATTGGTAGTGACCAACCCTAGGCTCAATCACTACCAAGCCACAACACACTCACATTATAATGCGAGTGCGCTATAATGTGCTCATGTTTCTAAGAAGTAAAATACATCTCGTTCTCTCTCTCTCTCTCTTTCTTTTCCCATATCTCTCTCTACCTCATTATATAAGTCACACTGTTGCTTTTCATTAGACTACATACATCAAATAAAAATTTAAGTGACATTTATATATAAAGACATTTATTTTCTTATACTTTAATAAGTTATAGTTCATGTATATAGTTTCAATATGTTTGAGGATGGTTTTGGATATCTAGGGGTTATAATGAAAATTTTAGGTTTTGGAAGATCTTATATTTTTTTAGACTTAGTCAAATTTTAGTAATCAACATGATCTTATCATCTTGCTCTCTCTCTCTCTCTCTATCTCACTCTCTCTATCTTCCCTATGCTCTCTCTCTCTCTCTCCCTATCTCCATCCCTTTCTCTACCTCTCTCTCTTGAGCTAAGACCTAGCTCTCCACCTCTCTCTCCTTCCCTCCTCTCTCTCTCTCGCTCCTTACCTCTCTACTTCTCTATATCTTACCTATTCCTCTCTACTTCTCCCTCCTTTACTCTCACTCCCTACCTATCTTTGTCTCTCTCCCTCCCCTCTCTATTTATCTCTATCTCCCCTCTCCCTCTATCTCTACCTACCTCTCCCTCCCTCCATCCCTCTATCTTTCTCTCTTGATGTAGGTAGGGAGGGAGAAGTAGGTTGAGAGAGAGGGAGATGTAGGGGAGAGAGAGGGAGAGCTGGGGGGAGAGAGAGAGGATAAATATAGGTCTAGAGATTAGGGGAGATAGAGAGAGAGAAAGATGATAGGAGCCTATTGATTACTAGAATTTGACTAAGTTTGGAAAATTATAAGATCTTCCAAAAAATGGAATCTACATTATAACTTCTAGAGATCTGGAACCATTCTCAAACATTATGAAACTATATATATGAAATATAACTTAAATTATAAGAAAATAAATGTCCATATATAAATATCACTTATACTTAAATATTTATTTCATGTATATAGTTTGAGAAAGAGGGAGAGTGTGACCTATATAAAGAGGTAGATAGATATGGGAAGAGAGAGAGAGAGAGAGAGAGAGAGAGAGAGAGAGAGAGAGAGAGAGAGAGAGAGAGAGAGAGAGAGAGAGAGGTATTTTTGCTTCTTACAAATGCAAGCAAGTTCTAACATGTTCGTGCTATTATCTGCTTTAGGAATTTCTGATACTTAGGGTTGGATTTTCCTTGAGCATCCAATCCAAAGGGTTGGACTTACATGCCAATGCCCACAAATGTATTTTTTGCATATTATAAAAAATGACACAATGTTGAGCGTGCTTCATTAGGTTTGCATGTGCTTCAATGTCAAGTTAAAAATAACATAATAATTTCGAGCTCTCAACTTTCTAACCATGTAATTTTTTCTATGTTTCAACTATGTTAAGGTTTTGATCTTTAATTTCTTTTTCTAGTGTCTATTTTTTATCAAAAACTACATATGATATTTTTGGCTTCATTTTTTATCCATTCATTGAAAGTTGAAATAAATTACATTTTTAGAAACTATACTCTATTCTATACATAGTTAAAAAATGATTTTCAATTAGTTTCCAAAAACATTAGGGGGGAGTATGCTTAATTTTTTTATTTTTTTAGGATGTTTCCAATTTGAAAATTAGTAAAAATCATATATTATTTAAAAAATTAGTAGAAAAAATGAGTACAAACTACATGGTGTTAGCTAAGTTTTCATCAAAGTGATTTTTGAAATACTAAAAAGGTTAACATTTTAGGGGGACACACTAGACGTTATGTTATGTTTTTTTCATAAAAATATGAGTAATTTGTATGGCCTCCTATTTCAACCCCTTAATTTCCACAATCTTTAAAAAATAGTAGTTTAGAAAGTACATTCAGAGCAATGTGACTCTTGTTCTTGTTGCATCTTCAAATTTTGAGAGTAAATATCTTCAATTTCTCATCCAAGATCAATTTTTTCTGATTAAGAAAGGCATTTTAAGACCCCCTTTTGATCCTCCATTTCCTTGCACATATCCACAAGGTTGTATACAAGTCACTTTCAATACCAATAGTTCAGAAAATACTTAATGTATGTAGGACAATTGGCATAATGACATGTAAAATATCAATATTTTTTATATTGACAATAAATTTGTGATTCTTTGTTGTGCATTTTCTTCACTAATACATTTATCTCAATATATGTTTGATATGCACTAAGGGGTATTTAAAAGAATTGAGGTGTTGTTCCCATGATGAGATCACCATGTCATATTTTGGATACTTCTTATAACTTATCATATTATATATTAAGATAGATTTGTGTTAGTGATATGGACATATGGTGAATGTGTCTTTAGAAAATAATGTATTAACTATTTTACACACTATTTCATCACTAGGTTAAATCCTATGTTAAATAGATAAAAAATATGTGTCATTAGATAACATGTGCTAGACTAATTGACTAATGAATTGTTTGTTTCTAACTTGATATTGGCATTTGAGCTATAACTTAGAGCTTTCTATTAACATTTGGCTTAACTTTCTATTAACATCTGAGCTAATGCCAAATGTTCTATATTGGTGGGTTTTAACCCTAAAATTTATTTAAAAAATGTTATATATGCACGATAATTAACATTACTTTGTAATTTTTTGATATTGGTAACTAGCTTGTAATTATTAAATTGTATAGAACACAACCCTTCCATTTTTGAGTTGAAATTTCAAATTTGAAGTACTTGAGCCTTTACCATCAAGCTCAAGAGCCATTATTTGAGATGATTGATCCCACTAGTGGTTGGGAGGATAAAATATAAGATACATCATTTCCTTCATTTGTTGGACTGTGGGACATATTATCTAATAATTTATTATTGTCATTGTGCTAGTTTACTATCCCTTTAGGCTCTAAGACTATAATTATCACAATCTTAATTAATTATTTAGACTTTGGTTTAACTTCAATTACATAAATGACAAAATATAAAGCTTGTATCATTATTATATTGATCATAGTCTGACACGACATAAACATTTACCATTATACTATATTTTAATATACACATTGAAAATGCACCCCTCAAGGCAAAAACCTTGTTGGTATTGGTTGGAGTAAAGTGTAAATCTTAGGTGATTTTGAGATAGAGTTAAATGTGAGCATGGAAAGAGTATCTCTTGGTTTCTTGAGATACAATGAATCAATGTTAAATCTTATATATTAGGGTGAGATTTTCCCTCTTATAGGGGCAACTTAATTGAATTTGGAATATAAATCTTTTGTTTTCTGGTATAATCGACCATTGGAACAAAGATCTCTTCATTTCTTGAGGTACATTGAATCAATGTTAAAAATATTGTGTTGAGGTGAGATAATAATTGACAACACTTAGTGAAATATGAACATAGAATGGGGATCTTGATTTCTTAAGGTACACATAATCAATATGAATCTTGTGTCGTATAAGATGACAATTTACAAAGATCTTTTAATTTTTTAAAATGAGACATATCAATAAAATATCTTATATTTGACTAAAACATAAAGAAACATTCAATAAAAAAACATAATATAATATTTATTAAATCACAATAATATTTTATATATTTTAAATCCAAATAAAATCCCATTAAATATAAAAACCATATAATAATATTAGAACATAATTAATACTCTTAATATTTAGCCGATAGGCTACATATAGTGTGAGATTTGAGCTCGAAACATGTCTCACACCTCCAAACCACTATTGAGTTGTAAGAAAACAAGTTCCAATGGCCATTAAATGGTAAAACAACTGTCTTTTAATAGTAAATGCCTCTAAAATATCAAGTAAAAGCCTCCAAAATCTCACTTATCACATAAATGTCAAATAAATATTGATTTGACAATTGGATGGGAACATTCTATTTCTATTTACAGTGCATTTTGTCAATTTCATGACAACTTTCTTTCTTCATTTGTATTCTTTTATGTTTTAAATTTGTAAGCAAATATTTCATAATAAGATAATACTTAATTCTTTAAGGAAAAAATCTAGATTTGTCTAAGTTTATTTCATTCCATTATTTAATACTTAGATTTGTCTAAGTTTATTTCATTCTTTTATTTAATACTTATTATTAATAGTCTAATCCAACCACATGCAACACATCTATACACAAACACATACTATCTAACATATTAACATATAATTTTCTATCGACATGATTCTAGAACCTTCTTTAAATACAAATAAATCCAATTGTAGTACTATGCTATTTAAAAAAAAAACTACATAAACCAAATTGAAGAGGCTCTTATATAAGGAACAGTTTGGGTAACGAGGACGGCAGGCACTCGGGCAGAACCATGGCCGCCTTCACTTATACTTCGCGCCCAATTCACCTTATCCTTCCCCACAGACCAGTTTTGTCTGTCCCCTTCCATATTCGACGCTCATTCATTTGCTGCCAATGTAAAACCTTTCTTAAACTTGTGTGCAAACCCAACAGAGCAAGTACATCTAACCGAGAAAGGCCAAGCATATTAGTGAGGCAGCAGCAACATATCGGCAGTAATGGTTTATTCGAGAACGGGAGGTGGAGAGTTCGATCCGGCGACGAGGACTTCGATGTCGGAGAAGGCGACGGTGAAAATGAAGATGGGCTGGGCAAAGAAGATGAGGGGGAGGAGGAGGATCCCCACAATTGGAACGATTATGAGACTGATTACAGTGATGATATTTCAGGTCCTGATTTCAACACTCATGAAAGTGGAACTTTTGTCAACACTCAAGGTTGGAAGAGTGAAATGGTAGTTCCCCATACCATAAACCAGGATGAGTTTCATAAAATTCATCTACTTCACTGTGATTTTTTCATTAGAAAGGTACCTGATCCGGATGATGATGTCTTCGACTTCAGAGAGGTCTTCTTACCCTCTCCACTCTTTTCTTCTTTTCAATTAAAATTTTCTTTTAGTAAATCCATACACGTTCATACTGCACTTTCTAGCTTAGCATACACGCCAGCCAATGCTTTATTAAGCTTGGAATATCATCAGGCCAAGAAATAATCTGAGTAGTTTCCATTCTGCAGAAATTTACCTGCTTAAATTTTTGGTCTGCTTTATTACGACAGTGTTTTCGGGTTATTGTCATTGCATTCCTCTGTCTTACCTCTACACCATGGCTTGCCGTACTACTTTCCTGCAACCATATTTTTGTACATTATGTGGATTTATACAAGATTTCAGATATTGAAAGCTACTTATGCTTCTCAGTAAAGTTCAGTTGATTGGTCGTCAGCCTAAATTCAGTGGAAAATAAGTTATACAGTAGAAATTTCTTACACCAATATAACAAAACTGAAAAATATGTTGGGCATATACGAAAATACCAGGAGTAACGGCAGACATATCTTTTCCGTTTACTATCAATAACTATAAATATAGCAGTGTCTGAACAGACTATGGTGTGCATTAACTATCAAATTGCAAGCTCGGTGATCTAAATTAAGTTGATAATTGATAGCGTAGTTCACGTAGTCGGACTCAATTCAGACTCAGCAGACCAAAAAATTCTGATTCGACAAAACTTAGTAACTTCACAAAATACACAAGTTTCTTTAGAAAACACAAAATTATTTTGTATCAAACGAGTCTACACTTCCCTATTAGATTTAAATACAAATAAAGTATAAACTCGCATCATCATGCGCATAGTTGGCATAGTTGGAAAACTCGGCAAACCCAAAATTTGCGACTAGGCAAAAACTTGGCAAAATACTTGACAACTTAAAAAATTGCTTAAATTTCTTTTGCAAAATTCAAAGACAAAATATATCCAATGAGTCCATAAATGAGTATAGAACTGTTTTCTATTAAATTTGATTCATTTGAATACAAATTGAGTAAAAAACCGCATCATCATGCGAAACCTTGATACAATAGTTACATGGCAACTATTATGAACTAATGGTGAATTCATAGTTCCACGGAGTTTCCTGGCGGGGGGACGGGGGGACCAAGGGCCTCAATTTGGGGACGGCGAGGGGACGACTGGGGGACGTTGGCGGGGTGGCGATAGGGTGCTGAAATACATATAGTACTTGAAAAAATAGTTATAAAAAGATGTATAAGTATAATAATTTTACATCTTGGAGACAACTAGGAGTCCCCTAGACATCTTGAGGACATTCTGACGTCCTCTAAGTCCTAGTGGCATCTTGTAGACAGCGACGTTGGTGTTGGGATGGTGGTGGGTTGGTGGGGGAACATCCCCCCAAGTCCCCAAGTCTCTAAGACGGGGATGCCTAGGAAATGCGGGGTTTTTTTTGGGGGGGTGCATCCTCGTGGAACACTGTGGTGATTATCTTTGAAAATCATCGTCATAATTCATAAATTGCATATTACAACATTTGACATCTTCCTCTACCCTAGTCTAGTGAAAACTTGGGGAGAGGTTCTAATCTTTCCACATTGTTGTAGTCTAGTGAAAACTTGGGGAGAGGTTCTAATCTTTCCACATTGTTGTAGTCTAGTGAAAACTTGGGGAAAAGTTCTAATCAATGATATTATGATAGTGATAAAGATAATTGCTAAGTTGTCGATTCCAGTCTTCATTCCCAAATCCCCTCATTGTAATCAAATTTCTTATATGAGAAAAGATCCCAATAATTAGTGTGGGTCTAGGAGTGGAGATCTCAATGGGGTTGAGGGATGGTGCCCCTTGTGGGGGTTTGGGGGCAACGTCCCCAGTGGGGTGGAGGGGCAATGCCCCTTGCGGGGTTTGAGGGCAGCACCCCTGGCACATTCCTTGTTGCAATATAGGGTGGGGTCGAGTGGTAGTGCCCCCACCACCAAGCCCAAATTAAGGCCTTTGAAACCACATAAAACTTCTTGTCGCACACCATTTCACAAATTTATCACTTTAGGGAGAAATTAGGTATTTGACACTTTTTTATGAAAAATATTTTCTCTCCAAGTGCTATGTGAGGAAGTGTGAGGTGCATTCATGCATTTATAGGGCAATTGTGAGTTTTTGACTATTTTTTCTAATTTTCTTTTGCATTTTTTTTGTGTTTCACATTTTTGATGTATCTGGCGAGTTTTTTTGTCAAACTCATCAAAAAATCGATGAGTACTTGCCAAAAACTCGGTGTGTAAACATTGGGAAAACTTGCCAACCATTTGGCTTGGCAAGTACTCGGCAACTCGCCAAGTTTTAGGTGAGTCTGCCATCTATGATCATGCGGATAGAATACCTAATTAATAACTATTATGAATTTATGGTGATTCTCATTGAAAATAATTTGCATATCTAAGTAAGTTACAAATATTACAAGATTTTACAATTTTTTCTTTCTTGTTCTACTAAAAAATTAGGGGAAAGAGGGTCTAGTCTTTGCACTTCGCCACAACTCCTCGCTTGGTCTAGAAGGCTGCACCTACTAGATGGCGATGACTTCTCCTTTGCGACATCAATGCCATCCAATGACAATCCAATCTCTTCTACTTCTGCTGCAGCCACATCCTCCATAGCTTGCCTTTCAAAGTTAGCAATCTTATCCTTTGTAAACAAGGAGGGATCTTCATTGTGTGTAGACTATAGTCAAATCAATATAGGGGTCAATTTCATCAAAACTAATAAGCTTGTAATATCTCGTTTAATTAAAAAAAATAAAATAATAAACCTTAGCTCACAATAATAGTTTGCACAATTAAACATAAATATGAAATCAACCCAAAAATTGCAGTTTAATAGTTTCTATCTAATGCAGATATGATGTTTAGAACATAGCTTAGAAAGATCAAATTTATCTTTTGTAACAGCTTCTAGTTTATCTCTTAGTCTGCAACGATTTACTTCTTAATGAAATGCCTTTAGAATGCTTCCTAATCTACTTGATATCTACCTTGATATGTCACAACCTGCTGCTGATTGAAAGGATACTTTAATTCAAATTAAAATTGATCAGATTTGCACAATGGTGATCTCCATATGAAAATCTAAGGAATTGTGGGTTTTCATCCCCCGATTCGAATCCTAGAGGGGTTTTGTCCTTTAGATAATTGAATCATAGTTCAATGCTCAACAAAAAGTATAAATCAAATAATAAATGTTTTCTCAATGATCCTTCTCCTTGCTTGGACTCTCTTAAATAGATTTTTCGTCTAATAGACTTACCTCTTCAAATGCCCTTTGATTATTATTATTCAAAATAAACCTTAATTATAAATTCATTTTATAATATTATTTAATTTTTCTTTAAGGCTAGTAATCGCACTATCCTAGAAGAATTGAGTCCAATGAAGGCCAAACCTGAACCCACACTGAGCTTTGAAGGAGAAAACCACTAATTACTGCCTAGAAGGACCCTCTAACCATCTGTGTTTGCCTACAAGGGTTAGGAATAGGCTAAACATCCAAAAACAAGATTAGGCTAAAAAGGGGACATTACATGTAAACTAGTGGTATTTTATTGGGGACCGTTATCAAAAAAAAAAAAAGTGTCCCTATGGGCACAAATTCCTTGGTAGACAAACATGCTTGCAGTAAAACAACATTTGGCATAAGCCATTGCAATCTATTTACATCTTGTATATGCAAGGCACACTTCAAAAACATAAACCCAATGATCTCATAGCGAGTTGAGAGTAGGTGGGGAATAGGGTTTGATCCCAAGTTCCTCCTCCAAGTCCCAAACTAGACTTGTGTTAGGTCTTGCCATTGGCCCCTCTCCATAGCTACAGTTGACAGGGCAACACCCTTGGCATTTTCCATGTGATCTTCAACTTCCAACAACTTTGTTGTTGCAATAGTTCCTCCATGGTCCTTTCTTCATCCTCAACCCCTTCTACCATGACCTTGTGAATGTTCGTTTTTATGGCCATAGCCAATAGAGGAATTGATCAGCATAACCACAATTTTCTTATCTCCCAACTCTGCTTTTGAAGTTGCCCTTCATTTGTTTCATTCTATGAGATCCCTATAGGCTTCTAGGATGTGATACACCTTCCTAGCCAACCCATTATTGAGCTTCAAAGGCTTCAATCTTCAATATATTTAATTGAGCCATGAAGTAGCTCCACAACATTGCTAAGGCTTCATCTCCTACCTTGAATGATTGGTAGAGGAGGTAGATGAGGGGCAAGGTGTTTGGTTCTTGCCCTACTAGCAAAACTTGATGCCTCAGCCACTATTAGCTCTTGATGAAATGTAGGGCGAGGGACTAACAATATCAAACCGTGCACTATATCACCATCCACCATTCATGATCACCTTTTGTCCTTTGTGAAACAGCAAGAATGTGGTGTAATGTTTCTGCTGGAAATATATTTTTTGTTCAAGAGAATCCAATTGGGTTTCCAAGTTGGAGCTCTTCAGAAGTGGTCCCAACTTCATGAATGTAGTTGCACCCAATTTTGAAACACAAATGGTGTGGCATGCAATTGAAGCCAAAAGTCAATATAACCCCACAACAAAAGATTGATGTGGTATTGGGCTTCCCACAATAGCAACTCTGACTTCATCCATGTGGATTTGATTTTGATCAAGAGTTTTGCAATCCAACCAAAAATGTGTTTGTCCAAAATTCTTTGTGTCAATTCTCGAAGGAAATAATTTGTCACATGGGTTTGTTTGCTTCATGGCATGTTTGCAAGCACCTCCATGCCCATAATAACCCTAACAAGCTTCGAGTCCTTATTATCCACAATAGGAAATAGGTTTGGAATTTGTTGCAGGTTGAAGTGTTGTGCTTGAGGTTGCCAAGGGTTATGAACTGAGGGAGGGATGTGACGGTTGTTATATATCCTTCTCTTTCTTGTTGAAGCTCAATCTAGCCTATGGCAATGCATTGGAAAGGTCCCATGTTGTTGCCCAAGGGTCATCATCTTCATCAAAACACAATTGGACATTTTATTAATATTTACTTGTCCCCCTCTTTTTATTTTTTTTCTTTTATCCCTGGGGCTGAATATTGGCCAATCCCAAAGATAAATATCAGGTAAAATGGTTAGCAAACCTTCCCACTTGGTTGGATTAAAGCCAAAGATGAGGGAGAAGGGGCCTTGGGTAGTTCCCACATTGGCTAGCAGGTCTGTAGGGCATTTGATTTCCTTTAAGGAATGGGAAAAGCTGTCTTTGGGATTCTTGAGGCTAAATCCCTAGCCTCTGTAGGATTGCATCAAGCTTCTAGCAGGGCTATGGCCTTTCTTCCTTGTGGAGATGATGATCATGGAATTTCCTTCGACCTGTATTAACGGGAGCTTCAATTGAGTGGCCAACCTAAGGTCTTTTGCTAGCACTTGTGCTTTGGCTTTGTTGTTTATACCATAACAGCAAAAATCATTTGGGGAAAAATTGGCAAACCAAAAGTTTCAGATTTTTTTAATAAATCAGATTTAAAAAAAATATAAAAAATTGTAGAAAAAGAGACAAAACTACTTTTTAAAAAAAAAATTTAAGGGCATTTCCATAGCATAGAGATATAGAGAGCAAATAAAATAGACAATTTAATAGTTAACCCATGAATTGTAGTAAAAGGATTTTTGTTGTTTATATTCATATTGCTGATTACATTGCATTGCACATAGCATACTTCATAGATGCTAACAGTCGACAAAATTTCAGTTATAATATAGTTTGTGCAAAGTCAATCTATAACCTAAATACAGATTTCTAGAAAATCAAATGTAGCCAATGACTCTTGCTACCACAAATAGAGCTATGCTAGAGGTTTGTAGGTCTTGATGATGAATCTCTTGGGTCAGAGCCTCTCCTAAGTCGTTTGATCTCACGAGTATCCAAGTTGGCTTGCATTCGGATCTCAAAATCATCAGACTCAAGAAAGTCATCATCACTACCAATCCACTTACACTCTGGATCAATCTCATCTAGGTCAATTGGCTCATCCTCAATAGTACTTGATTTTTTCCATGTAGAAAATTAGTCTTGCCCATACAAGTGAAAAACATAATGAATACAATTAGAACTATGATTGCAAGTATATTGAAAGTCTGACCTTGAGCTTTCTTTAGCTTCAAGCGAAGGTTGTGGTGAACAAACACCGAGTCATTCATCTGTTGTTGTGTTAGGTGGTGTGTTTCTTGGAATGTATGTGTTCAAAAACACTCCAAGTATGCTCACAAGTGGATGAACTGCATGGATGGATTTGTTGGCCCCACGGTTGCCGTTGCACCAAAAGATCGACCTGTTAATGCCCGATACAACCTCTAGAGTTAACGTATCCACGGGAGGTGGTTAGTCCATGTCACGAATCTTGAGGGGAGCGCTGACCATCTACCAACAATCTCCCCCTCAGCAGTACCTGAGGGGGTTCGAACTCGACACCTTTGGCTTTGATACCAATTGTTGGCCCCACGGTTGCCATTGCACCAAAAGGGGTTCGAACTCGACACCTTTGGCTCTGATACCAATTGTTGGCCCCATGGTTGCCATTGCACCAAAAGATCAACTTGTTAATGCTCGATACAACCACCAAAGTTAATGGATCCATAAGAGGCGGTTAGTCCATGTCACGAATCCTGAGGGGAGCGTTGACCATTTGCCAACAGGCTCAAAATATGTTTCACCATCCATCTAAGCTTTTTGGTTTTATGACCAAAAACATCTCACCATTGCAGTGAAAAACATGTTATATGGAGATGATATCATGTAAGAATATCTTAAAATCTTAACACATTTAATGATCATGTCAACAAAATAGAGAGACTGTCAAAAGTTTATAGATTCCACTTGGTAGGAATGTCTTCTTGCCTTCCACGATAGCCTTGGATGAGAGAAAATCCCTTGCTTGCTTGTACATTGGCAACACTGCCATATTGCTTGCAATTGTTCTGTGGTAGGAAATATTTTCTCCATGCATATGAACAAGTCTTGTGTGACCTCAACATCATCATGTTTGAATGAAGAGTTATAAAACAACATTGGATTGAGATAGTATCCTGCAACATGGAGAGGAGAGTGCATCTGTTGATGCCATCTTCTATCAATTTTGTCCCATAATGGCATATACTTGTCCCTATTATTTTCCATCCTACCCCTCATCACCTCCTTGGCCCTATCCATGGCCTCATACAAATATCCCATGGTGGATTTATCCCCATCCACTAGTCTCAAGGCTTTTTCTAGAGGAATTCTACAGCTTGTTTAGCCGCATCCCAAAAATTGGTAGAATACATGTACTCTGTGATTGCTATGCCATTTGCTTGATTTGTGAAGCCAAACTCTATCCACTCGTTTGAAACAAATGTTCGTTTCAAATTCATTTTTTGTTGGCAAAGAGTTTGTAGTGCAAGGAAGTGTGTTGCAAATCTTGTCACCCTTGGTCGAACTTGCCCCTTTGTGAAAGAATGCATCATGCACAAAACCCTCGTGTGATTATAGATGAATTTTGTAACTTTGCGAGCCTTTTGCAATGTCTCCTTAACCCTTCGAGTTTTCCAATGTCATCTAGGGTTAGATCAAGGCAATTTGCTGCACATGCGGTAAAAAATATAGAGGGGTATTTGTCTGCGAGTCTCCCAACAACAACACAAACAACAACTTTGTCTGTAATAAACTAAACCACATTTTTTGGCTCTACATCTTTGACCACCAGTTCAAACATATTAAACAATGCAGCTACAAATTTGATTGTATCTGATGCATCCACAAAGTTCAAGAATATAGTGCTAATATCACAAGAGATGAGGAAGTTGATGAGGGTTTGATTCCTTCTATTTGTCCATCCATTTGACATTATGATGCAACCGGTCTTAACCCACTCTAGTCAATGCTCATTCACAACATCATTATTATCCTATACTGCATCATTGAGCATACCAACCCTCAATGTCTCGTAAGATGGGGCTTTGAACCCAAGGCATAGCGTCCACCATACCTTGCCAATATGGTGACCTAGCAACATGGAATGGCAAGTTAGAGTAGTACCAGATGTTTGCAATCGACTTCTTTGCTTGTTCATGGACATTCTTCCTCCATCCTGTACTCTCCAAAGTGGTTTGTGATCCTGGTGTAATACGAGCTGCGGAGAAAGCATTAATGTTTCCTCCACTTGTGTTTGGGCCATGTGTTGTAGAAGGTGTTGACACAAATTCTTTGAAAAACGCATTTGCACCATCTTCCTCATCCAAACGATTCCTCCTAGCATTTGTAGAATTAGAACCTATTTCAATCTTGGTTCTTGCCCTTTTTTCCTTGCCCCTAGGAATCGCATGAAGAGCCTCTCTTGCCCTATATGTGACATCTGCAGGGCATGTTGGACAAAGAGCGGTGTTATTTCTTGGATCCTTTGCCAAATGCCATTTGAAGCGATAAATGCCACCAGTGATATCATTTAGACACACTAGTTGCAATTAACGTTCATTGTACCCGAAACTGATGTGCAATGTGTCCGTGCAAAGTCTTTTTGATGTGGCATTATGATCAAATCTGCAAAATCATTTTAATTTAGTCTTTAGAAGTGTTAAACCTGAAAATTTGATCTATTTGAGTCATAAGAAGGGTTGAGGATGGTGGAAGGCCTTCAAAGGAATGTCCAAGAAAATATGGAACTTGCTGTGAAAATAAACTCTAAGAAGACTTTTGTCTATGACTTGATAACTAAGAAATCAGTTTCGATGTGAAAGCTTGTAACATTTTAAATGACTTGAGTAGTAACTAACAAAATCTATGATGACTTTTGTTTATGGTTTGATAACTAAGAAATCACATTGATACAACCCACTTTTTAGAGGTGACTAATTTAGAAAAATTGTTTAGATAAGATATATGTTCAAGACATCAAATATCTATTAAGATGAAGCAGAAAGTGTTTTAAAAATTGAAAGTATAATCTGTGAGAATGGATTTGTATCATCTCTACTGTGTCCTATTTAAAACAACTTTAATATTTTCTTAGGATTAAATATTGAAAGCTTAAAAGGGTTTTTGGAACAACTTGGGGACTTTAGAGAGAAGTGGATCAAGTCAACGAAAGAAATACTACTCAATCATTGCAAGCAGAATTGATCTTGGTTGTTCTCTTCTTGAAGGATATCTTTCAAGTCACTTCTGTGATAAAATTTTTGTCTACTATATCCACTTATAAAATTGAAGAAAACAATGATTGTGTTAAAAATAGGGTCATCGATGAATGCAATGGGACTTAGTGAGGAAATTTTTATTGCTTTATCAAAGCAATAACATGATTAGTGCATTCTATAACTTGCATCAAGATGGACAAGAAGACCAAACCAAACAGTTGTTTGAAACTTTAAATATATAGAGTCGATTCAATACAAAGAGGCAAAATCAAGATGCCAACTGCTGTTAGTGATTTTAGCATACATTCATCAGGATGGATCACATACTAGATTTTTGTTTTGTTCTAACTTCAATCCAAAAGGGAACTCAATTGGAAGAACAAATGGCCAGAAATCATCCTCACACAGACTGGACAATCAGAGGTGGAACAGGGTAGAGATAAAGAGGGTACTCTTCAGCCAATTTTTTTAACATTGAAAATCAGACAAACACTACAGATGTAATTGTAAGCAAATTTGAAATACGTAAAGAAGGATCTCTATGGTTTAGTTGCAACAATAAGAAGCATGAAGCCTTCAGAAATCTTGCCAAGTTGGATAAGTTTTATGCTGCTCTCATTTCTTTCAGAACTCTAGTTTCTTAAGTATTAATTTTGAATATCTTGCAAAGATTACCAGCTCTGATCATCTTCCAATATTTGCATGCCATAAATTTTACTCTGTGCAAGAGAAACTCTATTAAAATTCAGTGTCTCTCATCTTATTTAAAAGAACTGTATAATGGCCATTGTTGTAGTCTACCAACTTTCCCATAACCTTCTAGTGTAAAGGATGGAATTGACGATGGGACACAAATATTTAAACGATAATTGTTTACTCGTTTATCCTTTCCTATATTCTGTTATAGTGGAGCTTATTCTTGACACAAAAATTCAAAATACAGAACCAAAAAACAAGTAAATAAGATCAGCATGCTGGCCAAAATTTCTATTTGAGCTAACAACATTCCTTGCTTTGAACAGGGCAACTATTATCAGGAAGACATGTACATCATAGATTTCTGGTGATTAGACAATGGCTCAGCAAATGAAATAAACACAATATTGAAGATGGCAACCCTCTTGCTAATCGACAGAATAATATTTTTCTTAGTGGAACAGCACAAGGTAATCTAGTAAAATCCAAGGCTAGGATGCTCACCAAAAATCAAGGCACCTCTATATTGTTCAGAGCATGAAAGCAAAAAGACTATAAAACTCGCGATATTGTTGCCTATCTGCAATTAACTGTGGAAATCCATTGATTTGCTGAGTCTTTGCTTGTTCACTATGTCCCGGCGTTGCCTTCAAGTTTTGTGCTTATTTTTAAGCAAAAATCAGAATAAATAATGTTTTTCGCGGATTAGGGTTACATGACGGGTGGGTGGTGAACAAATATGATTTTTGGGTCGATTTTTTTGCAATTTAAATGGTAAAAATCATTGAAAATCGCAGGTAAAAAAATCACAGTTTTTAGGCGGAATAAATCATGTTGGCTACTGATTTGAAAAAAATGGCAATTTTTGTGATTTTCTAAAGATTTATGCTTCTATGTTTTGTAGCTTTTGCAATGAATGGCAAGGCCACCATTACCAAACTTCCGTCTTGATCTCTGATTAAGCACTTGCCCTAGCCACCTCTTTTGAAATTCAGCTTCCATCCATTGTTGGCTGGCGGCAGCCATCTGACATAACACATTACATCTTGGATACTTGATTTCCATTAACAGGGCCCTCTATTCTCACCAGTTATTAGTATATAATATTTATATGTATCATTTTAAGAAATGGAAATAATTGCACTATTCAATGCTAAATAATAACTTTCCATTCCTTAATATTTTCCCTGTTTGTCAGTAATTTAATGTTTCACAACATGAATGAATGTGGTCTCAGTGATGAGTGATATATTCATGGTACAGAGAAGAGTGTAAGCACCATTGATTCATTCATGTGCAAGGCAATTTGCACTTTCTCTTTTGTAGATTGAGAGCATGATAAATTTTAAATGTTTTTCGTGTTTTATATTTGGAAAATGCAACGGGTTCTAGCAATAATGTTGTGATTTCAAATGGCTGCAGATGTATGTATCTCCTCCTGAAATTGATGTTTATTCAATCCCAGAAGTTGTGGCGAAAATGCCCGACAAGTTAAGTAGATAGCTTTTATAAGGAATGCTTTGCTTGACAGAACAAGGAATTTTTGACTGGTTGTTTGTCTATTGTAAATATTTTCCTGTTTCTTATAGAAATCTTTATTGACTGGTATATGACCTGTCACACAACAAAAAAGTGAGTGTTATAGAGTACATCCCTAGACAAAATTAGGGTTCTTGATTCACCTTCCATTTATACAAAAATATTATGTGTTTAAGACATTATTTTGAATTTATAAATATAGCAGTGATACAAATATTTGGAGACACACAAAGACAAGACTTTAAAGCTTGCCATCATAAACCTAGGGATCAGTTAAAATAAAATGACAATTCTTTAACTGGCAGCATGTAAGTAGGATTGTAACAATCTTTATCAGCTTTCTCCTGCTTATAGCTCTCTTATCTGGTGAGGGAGATGAAAGTTTCTCACTAATGAGAATCACCCAATCGTTGCTGAATTTACTTGGGGTCTAGAAGGTGCAAGTCTTGGAATTTGACCTCTTAAGATGTTTGCTTCTACTCCTTATGTTCTTGTCTCTGTGGTCAATATAACTCTCTTTAGGAACTCAGATGGTGCTAGAGTGGCGTCTCAATTCTTAAAACCAGATATTGAAAACCCAATTAAAATTTGCAACTTGCTCATGATCTGAATTGCACAAATGGGGATTACAATTATACATTTGGTTAACGGTAATAAAGATGCTAAATCATAGGAATACTATTTCATTGTTGTTCTTTCCATTGAGAAAGAAAACTTAAAGATAATTATTTATTAAGCATCTGGAAGCTACAAACCATAGTATGCATAAGTGAGCAAAATCTGTACTAAATGGATATAATGTGACTGTTTTGGAAACATCTTGCACTGACAACTATTGAGGTGGTCCTTAGCCATTGCCATAAAGATACTTTTAGTTTCATCCTTTTTATTGGAAGGTGTTGTCCATTTCCATTTCAGATTGTTTCTCTTACCAGTGACCTTTATGGACTACAAATGATGGTGTGGTTTGAGTGTCAATTGAATAAATATCAACCACATAGCTGGGACATTGTGCATGAATACAATATGGAAGGCAAATTAACATCCTTTTCTTTCTCTTGTTTTACTTTTATTGTTTTTGTAGATGTATCAACTGAGAGATCTAGTCATTAGAAATCACATGCCAAAATTTACCACTACTTTTTAATTTTTTTCACATTACACTAGTTTAGCCTACTAGGTCTTGATACTCTTCAGCAATTTAAATCTTTCTTTCCAGCCTCTTTTTTTTATCAAATATATATTATATATAGTCAACAAAGAGTATAGGTTACACATTATGAGCCCTGTCGGCTATTAGTGCAAATTGATAACACAGTTCATAAACAAAACAGGACAAAAGATGACTCACTAGGGCTTATCTAGAAACAGCACCCGGATTTACCAAAATTGTATCAGTCCTAGAACCAGCAAATTACCATATCACATATTAAATATTGTTCATAGCCACAATGACCATCCCAGAAAAACATGTTAACTTCACCAAAGCCAGGTATCATGAAGAGTCCTCAACAATTGTAACATCATCAGAGAACAGAGTACTGAATTCCTGCTCATTAGCATTGGTTGGGATCAACACATTGATGGGTTGGGGAGGCGCTTGTTATCTAACATAAATGTTCCCTAACATATCAGCAATAAGAATAGTACTATCCGAACCAGTAGTTGGAATATGATCACAATCCATAAGATCATCTTCAATTCACTATCCTTCACCCATCCACCATTCTGATCAATATCTAATCACCATTCAGCTTGGATTATATCATTATTTTTTAACAGAACTTTGCCATGGTCCATCAATTTATAAAATTTGTTTTTAGAAATTTTTAGATTCGTGGTAACCTCCAAAACATCGAGTGAAAAGGTGAGCTCCCAACATGAGTCAGTAAAAGTCTTTTAACCTTGGAACACCCCATCATTCCTGGCCTTCCATAAATGCCTTAGAATTTTAGTAGACAAATTAAGCCATATTCTTCTAAGGAACTTGTCAAAATATTTCATAAAACCAAATAAAATTTCACATTGGGAAATATTGTTTCTGCAAACCCACGTCAATCAATCACCTAACAAAACAGACCAACAACATTTAACTAATTTACAATTAAAAAATAAATGCTCAATTGTTTCAACAACATTCTGCATAGGATAGACATAAGGACTGATACCGACATTATTCAAAACAGATTCAACAACAATTTAAAAAGTAAAATCAATCATTGAAAACAAACTTTCTTTGGCTCAAGCCATCTAGACCACGAGTGACCAAGAATATATTACTGATCTTTAACATAAAGGGAGAGTTGCCAAAGAAGGTTAAGCACATCAAAAATCTCATGAGTATCAATCAACGTGTTATAAACATCTTTAATTTGACCTTCATCAGTGGAGTTCCATTTTTCGATGTAATATTGCTCAAGATTTCATTGTTAAATATTAGTTGAGTAGGAAAATTCACACCACACAATTTTTTGTATGAATGGAGTATATTTTCTTTTAAGTAAAAAGGAATTTGTAGCTCCTCCCATGAAACAAGAAAATTATTACTAGAAATACCCTCCAGGCTTGACATAAATTTTACTAAACAGAATGTCATGGGGGTATAAGCCCTTGCAAAGCTTATTTTTCTTTGGAGATGCAAGATGGTTAATATTTCTTATCAGAATTTTCAAAGGTTCAGTGGAATGTACACCCCTGTTTTTTTTTTTTGAAACACTCTGTTTGCTGCCCTTGTGTTTTCAATGTATGTTTGATGTTTGTTTGCTCTTTGTTTTCAATATTTATTGCAAGAGTATGACAAGTAGAATGCAGATTGCAATAACAGAAAATACTAAGAACTGAAATCTTTCAAAGAGATTATAACCAGCAACAAAGGACTTTATTTCATGAAATAAATTCAAAACCTTTACAATATGAAAATCAGTCTCAAAAGAACTTGTTACAGCAACATGAGTTCTTGATGAAGCCACAGTAAACGCTACCCTAAACACCTTCAAACTCCTTCTTTCCCACGCCCAGGCCTCCTGATTCCAGTGCCAAGAAGCCAAGATTAACTCCACCAAACTCTGTTCAGGAAATAAGTTTCTCAGCAGCAAAGGGGCGGCCCTACTAGAAGTTCGACCCCCTCTCAAAATTCACAGCCTTCACCAAAAATTGCAAACAAGTACTCAAAATGATCGTCCTAAGAAGAGGAATAATATGCAACAATACCCAAAATGAAATCCTTAGGAGATAAAAAAATGTTAATGAAAAACCAGGTTCAGGTCCATGACTGCAGTTGTCCAGAAACTGTAGAAAATCACTCCAAAATCTCCTAAAATCACACCAAAACTGAAACCACACCAAAGCACACCAAAACTCCTAAAAATACTGAAAAATCTTCATGTTTTCTCTCCTGTAGATCAATCCTTGAAGTTCCTGTTGAAATAAATTTGTAACCAGCACCAATATCTGACTAGGGTGGGTATTTCACCACCGAAATCAACCCAACAATGGACGGTTTTCATCCTCACAATGTTTCCCAGCAACCAGATGAAATTCCAGCAGCATTTTAGTATGTTGTCAAGTCTGCATAACATGAATGAGAGCCAAACTTTCTTTTTAAAAGATTAGGGCTCAAAATGGACTCCAAAAATTTCTCAATTTTTTTTCATAAGATGGGCGCCCTTCTCACCTTAAAATATTTTAAACTTTTTAGAACATAAAACCATCTCCCTCTAGTTGGCGTCCCCTTTGGAGTGACTTTATATTTAAAAAAAACTTAAAATATTTCCTTCTTGCCTAGGCGTCCCACTTTATAAGGAAATGTTATATTTTAAACTGACTTTAAAAACACCTTTATGTCAATGCACTAGGCGCGTTGGTCCTCTAGATGACCCCCTTACCCCTCAGCTTAAGTTATGACTTAACTTTATATTTTCAACTTAATTAAAATGCCAACGGGGTCAATTAAAATAAATATTAATCCACAACCTTAGGCTCTCCAACTGAAACTGGATTAAAATGTTGCTACCATGACTGTGATGAGCCCTGCTGGCTCACTGCTCAAACCCCTATCTTTTTCTTAAGTCTATTTGTGTTTTTTTAGTTTTTCAGAGAAATTTTGTAGACAGAAGAGAAGGTGCGCATCATATAAAAGCTCACAGAATGAAAACTTGAGCAAATCTAATCAAATTGAAATTGTAGAAGGTATTTAATAAGCTCAACAATGGATTTAGAACATATAAACATACCCGAAAGCCTCCAGTTTTTTTAATTAAGAAAAGAAGCCAGTTTGCCAGTCCAGAAGAAGAAATCTGACTGAATCTAGTGTAGAATGATACAAGCATGAAATCCAGCTGAGAAACTGGAGCAAATGAAAGGTAGATGCCAAGTGCTGATGATGGTGAAGAGAAACCCTCAAGAAGGAAGGCGTTTCTCCATGTAGTTGGTACGCCCTAGCTCAAACAGCCACACCTTTCAAGCAAAAAGAAGCCCAAAACATCTCAGATGGTACAGCCATTGAAGTATGATGCCTGCCATGAAGAAAGGAAGAACATCATCCACTCAAACCCTCTGTTGCTGATGTAGAAACCCCACAAAATTCTGATAAGACACTATAGAACTTCTGAATGAAGCTCTCTCAAATTGCACCAATTCAGCTGATCTCTCACAGCCTCACAAGTGCTCACACTGAAGAGATTTCGTTCTCCAATGGTGGATTGCTGCAAACCTGATCACAGGATGAAAGCAAGGGAAAAACCTCCAAGGCAAAGTTGAAATATTCAATAGATGAGTTTCTCATTGCCTAAAACCCTTATATAGCAAAGAGGTGTGAATTTCTAAGGATTAGGGCATACTTTAGGTCATTTAAATATTTTGAAATAACCTCAAGTCCTTTTCAATAGTTTCAGATTTAATATTTGGCCCCCACATAAAGGTATTAGTGATATAACATTAAATCACCTTTTTTTCCAAACTTATTTAAGTGATATAAAATAATAAAGTCAATTTGACTTTATAAGAATACTTTAAGTTAAATAATAACTTAAATCACTTAAGTAAGCCTAACTTCCTCAAAACTCAATAGAATTCAGTGCTGTCAGAAGCAGACAACTCTTGTACAGCCAAGGCCTGCAATGAGCCAATCCCTGATCACAAAAGATGAGAACGAACAAACTCTCTAGAAGATACCACTGACCCTCTAACCAAAACAGTTAGCCCACAAGGGTCTAAGTAATAGGCTAACACACTCAAAACAAGATCACGCTAAAAAGGGGGACATTACAATGACCAAGCCTGGAACCAATTTCCTCCAATGGTGGCTTACTAAAAATAGCACTGCTATAAATAGTAAGTGGATGCCAAATGCTCAGAATTGAGTGAAACTGAAGACCACTGGGAACAACGTGACCAACTGAAGATGACAACGCTGAAAACAACCACTGCTATAAATAGTAACCCCTTCAAAATAACCCCAAACTGACATCAATGTTGGCAACTGAGTCCCTTAACCACATCAACTAGCCTACGAAGACTCTGGAATAGGCTAATTGAGTCTCAATACTTTTTAGGAGCGAGAAGGGGACATTACACTCAGATCCATCTAATACCAAAATCAGCCATTTGACAACCAGAGCAATATCTTGAATTTTGAGATCTTTCAGCCCCAAACCACCTAATTTCTTAGATAGACAACACTAATTCCATCTGATAGCTTGCCTTTTTTTGTTAGCTTTCCCATCTACCCAAAGAGAAGATTTGACTATCTTTTGAAGTGAATCGACTTGGGAGCTACCAAAAAGCCAAGCATAATCATAATAAATGCTGAAAGTGGGAATGACCTTTTGACAAACTTGGGCTCTAGTTGCCAAAGATAACAAATGTCCCTGCTATTTGGTACTTTTGTTCTCCATTTTATGATAAACTCAATCCCACATATCCTTAAGAGAGGGTTTGACAAAAAAATGAATACCAAGATAACAAACAATTTGGCTGGGAACCCCCAATCCCAACCAAGACTTTTATACCACTTAGGAGGATAGAATACCAATTAAGCATTATTGATTTTGCTGGATGAAATCTTAGAATTAGAGGCCAAACAATTTATATTCAGCGTTCCTAACAAATTATTGAAACTATTTTCTTCAAAAACAAGAAACAAGGCTGCATTATTAGCAAATTGTATTTTCAACATCTTATATTTTTCAGGTAGAACAAGGCTCCAAATAGGACTAACATTAGAGCTTTTAAGGGTATAGTGTAGGGCTTTAGAAGCAATCACACTAAGTTACTAATCTTGTTACTAGTTTAGGGTTGGTTTTGAGCATTTAATTTGTAGATCTGGTAAAAAAAAATGGGTTTGAGTTTGTTTTGGTTTTGTTCATATAAAAACATAAAAAAATCATATATATATATATGTAAATAAAAATTCTTATATTTTATTAATATATATCAAATTTCCAAATATCATGTTTCTTATTGTTGATATTTTTATTATTTATTTGATCCAGATTCTTATTATTTCTCATTATATCCTCGAAGTGTCTATATTTAGATAGAAAACCATGAAGGCCTTTCCTTAATAAATAAATAAAAAAATAAAAATATAAACAATAAGAAAACATGATATTTGGAAATTTGATATATATTAATAAAATAAAAAACATATCTAATATCCATTTTTTTATAAATTTATAAGGATATGCATTTAAATATAAATAAGAAATGTAAAATATATTAATATATATTAACATATTTTATAGCTGATAGGTAGGAGGTATTTTTCCACAGTGTGTCAAATTATAATATTGTTATCAAGATTTAACTATGTAGTTTTTCAAGTCAAACTCATTGACCCATGTTTCATGAGTAGTGGTTCACAAGAACCCATCTCATGATAATAAATGGTCCACTTAACACTCATTGCATCTAGGTGATGCTCATAGAGGTGAAGCATTGGGCCTTCCCGGGAGGTCACCCATCCCAGTACTACTCCAACTCAAGCGCACTTAACCATGGATTTTTCCCCAAGGTTATGCCCACTTAGCTTGCAACCCCATTTGCAAAACCTTCAACAAGTATTTTGCCTTATGAACCATTTATTATAGAGCCCGTTTAGGTCATCAATTGATAAGTAGGAGGTATTTTTCCACAGCGTGTCAAATTATAATATTTTTATCAGGATTCAATCGTGTAGTTTTTCGAGTTGAACTCATTGACCCATGTTTCATGAGTGGTGGTTCACAAGAACCCATTTGTAATGTCCACCCCTGTTTTATTTTTTTTCAATTTTTTGCAATGGAACTTACAACATGAACATGCAAATAAGACACCTTGCTGACATGAAGTTCTGATATTGATTATTAATTTACATATATCCGCTGATACAAGTTTCTTGGAGGAACAACATTCAAAGTTTGATTCTTCATTACACAAACAGATGTTCATAAGAAATATACATTGAAATACCTCAAATTGGAGACAATCATGAATATTGCGGATCTGTTATTCCCTGAAAGGTGCTGCTACAGGCAGAGTATGGAGTGATTTAACCCAGCAAGAACCCAAAACTCACTAACGACTCCTCCAAATTGTCTTCATGGCATGAATGACTCTTTTATATGCCCCAACATGCACTCTTATCGTGCTATCGCCCATAGGAAGCTACAGGTCTGATATCATGAGCTACCAAACATGAAGGGACAGGTCTGCAACTGTAATGTCCCCAGATTGGTTGATCGTTAAAATAGCCCTAAATCATGCTATAAACCTGCTATGCCATCTATTCCCTTTCCTTTTATCTCTCTTTTTCAAAGGATGGTGATTATATATGCCTTCTTCACAAATTTGATGCAATCTCTTCATTTACTCTTCTTCTTTAATTCTGCACGTACTCCCTTTCAAATCTGCCATCTATCAAATGATAATATTTCTTCATACAAATCTGCCCTAAATGTATATACCTTTCTCATAAGTCTACCTTGATCATATATATATATATCTTACTCACAAGTCTGCCTTGTCTATATATATCTCTTCATACAAAGCTGCTAGTGTATATCTGATTTATCTATTTGTCTTACTCACATATCTCACTTCTTCCACCTCCTATTCTCCACATGCCACAAACTTAATTTATATCCTCATCACCGAATGGAATGGTGCATCTCTTCAATAGAGAACTCTTTTCCAAAGACATGACTTAAGTTCCAAGCTGATTGATTGTCCCAAGAGCTCCTCTATTTCTCCTTAATCACAATTTAATTCTCTTCAACAATTTTTGCACATTGTTTACTAGTCACTGTCTTTTATTCATATTATATTTGCATTATCTCTTCTATGCTTGCATTAACTCCTCTTCTAGTATGCAGATCTGATATATTTTAATTTCTCACATAATGTCTACCTTTTCTCCTTGCTTGCTGAAGTATATATGTTATTCCTTGTATTCTTCACCACTCACTCATACATTTCTTTAATGTGCGATCTCCCTTTATTCTTCCAGCCACGATCATTCATCTTCATTTGTCTCGTTTTGAGCCCATCTCCTTCTTACCGTACATTTCCTCTCCCAGTTCTATGTCTCTTTTAACTTTGTTCACAGATCTTCTTAAGTCTGCTCTTATTTACTTCATCTTTCCTATGTACTTGTACTTTTAAATCTGTTTTCCATGTCCTCCTTTAATAGTATCAATTGCTGGTGTATATAAAATAAATCTCTTAATATTTCACACACTTGTTTCCTTATTTATTCTGCCCCTCCCATCCTTCCTTTATTATTCTTATTCGATGCTGTAGACTTCCTATTCCCTCATATTTCTGCTGTATATCTATTTCTCCATCTAAGTGTTCTACAACCATATATAAATCTATTATTCTGAAATTCCATTCTACAGCAAATATATTAATTTACTTTTCTGAAATTCAAGACAATTATACTGATTGATAGATATACTTGGCTGGTTGACCTCCTCTTTTTTTCCCCCTATTCGATGATCTCTATTTGATATGTGTTTGCCATTTTTATATCTCACAATGAGAATAGACATGTCTTTACAATATTCTTTTATCAAAGGGACGCATCCCCTCTCCATCACCATCTCCCTTAAAGCATTCATTAACATTTTTACTAATAGATGTTTTCAACCCTTAGTCATGATATATTCTTCTTTTGTCTTTAATCGCTGTCCTTTGTTAAGTTGCTGTATATTAATATTAATGGTTGGTTCTTATAGGCATCGCTACATGTTAATGAGGTATGGGCATTATATATTTATTTAATAATAATTACACATAATATATGTGTTTGATAATCAGCACTATAATTATAATATTATCAATTATAATTATATTGATATTTTTAGATTGTCTTATATTTATTTTATTTTATTTTTTTATTAGGTCTTTATATGTTTTATTAATATTTTTAGTATCATATTATAATGATTATAATTGTAATAATATTTAAATTGCTGATATTTATATTTATCTTTTTGATACTTATATTGTTATTCATTTTATTTATTTATTTTATATATTTATTTGCATTTCAATGTTTTGTTGTTATTTTTTATATTTGTGATTTCGGGCACATGACAGCAGCTTACTGAATAGGAAATCAAGGTTGTAGGTCTTCACAGGTCATGGCAGCCATGGAAATCTTCGGAAATCACCTCAATACAGGAACAAGACACCTTCCAAAGGCTCAGATCAATACCAAACTCACCCAGCAAGCTTCTAGCAGCCTTCAATCACTCAGGAAGGTCAAAGAATAGTCCTGTCATAAGTTTCAGTCATTTGTGGGACTGTATGGCCCCCCTTGTGGCATCAACCCCACTCCAAATCACCTCCAAACTGTTATCAAATAACCCTAAACACAGGGATAACCTCTGTAATTCTCAAACAACATGCACAACAGGTCCAGTTACCACTTTTTCCTATGCCTAGGTCTGATATTTACCTTCTGTTGTACCCAAAACAAATTTTTTGCTTCATTAAGGCATTTTAATTAAAATGGTTTAAATCTTGTAAAATTGTCGTCAAAAGTCAGTTTTAGGTCAAATGGAGCATGGGCATTTTGTGGGTTTAATGTCTAGAAGATACGGGCAAAATTTGAAAATTAGGGTTTTCAGGCCCCTATTTTTAGGGAAAACCCTAAAAATAGGATATTTCCGGAATTGACTGAAAATAATTTTGATTGGCTTATTTCACTTTACGATTGCATTGGTGAAGTCAGAATCAGTTAAAAGTCAATTTAGCTCTGGTGGGTTGTCTTCACTTTTTCAGGAGAAAAGTTAGGACCTCCGAGGTTGTCAATGGTAGTTGGCCAGTACCAGGTGTCGAAATCTAAGCCTCAAACTCATCATAGAAGATTCTATGGTGAAAGATGCTCAAAAAGATGCTTCGTAACAGAGGGGAGTTTCAAAAGGTGAAAAATGTGAAAAATATTCTAAGTTTGGAAGCACTACGCCTTGCTACGAGGAAGGTGCTTGTGCAATCAAAGTGCATGTCAACTTTGCAGTGTCCGTACACGTAAAAATGGTGAAATGCAGTCACACACTCGTGTCAGGAGCAGTTATGCTCCAATGCATGTCAACTCAGCAAGTGACGTGGTGTTCGCGAAGCGCGAAAGAGGTAAAATCATTAGAAAATCACCAAGTTTGGAGCATATTGCTCCCCTACAGGCCAGGGGCGCCCTTGAATTTGAAGGACCTAATATAGTTTTTAGTGGTTGCAAAGCCAATCATTTTCTTCAGATTTCTACCAACTTTCCAGTGAATCATCAAGCGAATCCATTAGATTTGCAAAACATTGGAAAACAAAGGCTTAGGCAGAAGATGTGGGAGGCAACGAATGCTAAAGATGGCAGTCAAGTTACAAAAATTGCACACTTGTAGCCCAGGGGCGCCCAAGAATAAAGCCTAGTAGATTTCAATTTTTGAGTTTGCTATCTCCAGATAATCTTTCCAGCTTCAGTCCAGCTTCGTGATGAATTTGTTTGCTAGTCCATAAGACATATCAGTTGACCGTGGCTATTGATCCAGTGAGCACGTAAAACGGAGGATAAAATGAAAGTCAAAATGTTAGTTTGTACCTCTGTAGGCCAAGGGCACCTAGCTTTTTGGTCAGTTAGATGAGATAATCTGCAGTTGTCTTCTTCAAGAGATCTGCTCAAAATCCTTCTAGCTACGCAATGAATCCAACAGCCAGCTCTCGGGACTTGTCAAACGCCTGTGAGTGAAGATTAAGCGTAAAACATCGAGGCGAAGGCAAGTTGAAAAACATGAAAATTTGACTGTCAAACAAAATGCACCCTCTTTGGAAAAGGCACCCAACTTTTTGGGGCCTCAGATGCAGTCTTCTGGCTTTGTGACTCCCAGGGTCATCTTTTCAGAGTTGTTCAAACTCCGTGATGAGATCATCAACACGAACATTGGAGCAGTCTAGCTCTCGGCAATGAGAGTCAAAGTGGAGTGTTTCACTAAAAGTTGCAAATTGCAAAAATGTATCTCAAAAGGTCAATTGCGCCCTTGTAGGCTTGGGGTGCCCTTGAATTTGAGCACTTTAAATCAACTTTCAAACATTGCAATAATAGTCATTCTTTCCAGAATTGAATTGGTTTTCTTGTGATGTCCCCGATCTAGTCAGTTATCAGGTGTAGTGTGTTAGCCTATTTCTTGGACCTTTGTGGGCTAATTGGATTGGTTAGAGGGTTAGTGGTATTTTCTAGAGGATTTGGTCATTCTCATTTTTCAGAGTTCAGAGATTGGCTCACTGCAGGCCTTGGTAGTTCAGGAGTTGACAGCTTCTGACGACACAAAAATATATGGAGTTTTGAGGAAGTTATGATTATTTAAGTGATTTAAGTTATATTAACTTAATACTTTATTATAAAGTCAAATTGACTTTATACTTTTTATATCACTTAAATATTCATAAAAGGGTGATTTAAAATTAAATCACTTAAACATAAAAGTTGGCGCCCAAGTATTTAAGTCCAAACTATTGAAAAGGGACTTAAATATATTTTAAAAAGATTTAAATGATGAAAGAGGCGTCATCTTCTTGGAATTCGTGCCTTTTAGAATATAAGGCATTTTGGCAATGAGAAATTCAATTCTTGATTATTTTGACTTTGCCTTTGGTTTTCTTCTGTGCTGTCCTCTGTGATCAAGGTTTGAGCAAATCTTCCATTGGAGAACGAGATCTCTTCAATGTTGAGCATTTTTTAGACTGTGAGAGACCAGTCGAATTAGTGCAACTGTGAGGGCTTCATTAAGAGGTTCTACATGCTACAATCAGAGTTTTATTATTCAGTTTTTACTTGTTTGCAATAAGGAAGGGGGTTTCTTCACCAGAGACGTCATCTTCAACAGATCTCAGCTTTCAGCTTGTTCCTTTGGTTTCTTCCTTTGGCCGTACCATTTGCCTTGGGATTTGTGCCTTCTTGGAGGTTTGGCAACTTGGAGCTGAAACGCCTTCTCTTTGGTTCCTGTTTGTGCTTCATTCTTGGCGGCTACTCCTATTAGCCCTTTGTATCCCATTTCAGAGTGGGAGAAGTCATTTCTGGAGGCCAGGCGTCCATATTTGCCAGTTTTCACCATTCTTGGCTGGCAAGTTGACTTATTTTCTTAATAAAGTAATCTGGAGCATTTCGGGTACGTTCATGAGTTGTAAATTCATTGTTGAGGTTGTTTATTACTTTCTGTAATTTCAATTCACCAAAAATAGCTCAGATTTACATTTTATGAGCTTTTATATGATGCACCCCTTCTCTTCTGTCTACAAACTTTTCTCTAAAAAACTAAAAAAACATTAAAAGATAAGCAAAAATACAGGGGTTTGGATTGGGAGCCAGCAGGGCTCATCACATTTCCATTCGATATCTTGGCGTGTTCATTGGAGTCGTTAGTCATTGACAGCTGTAGATCAAAGCACGGAGGGTCAAATTGATGAAATGGAAAGATCATCCAAAAAATGGCTGTCTGGTGAAAATGCACCCTTTTGGGAAAAGGCGCCCTAGAATTCAAGGCACTAGATGAAGTTGTTAGCGTTGGGTGCTCCTAGCAACATCTTGTCAGACTTGATCCAGCTCTGTGATGGATCTATTAGCTAAGCTTCAGGATCAATCGGGCATCCAAAATTTAGGGTCAAACAGAGGTAGTTCATCACAGTGGAAGTTGAAAATTTTTGATTTTTTTTTTCTCAAGCTTGGGCGCCAAAGTCAAAGTTTGACCAATTAACTTTCAATTGTGATTTTTGCATGCTACTTCTTGTATATGGCGTCTAAAATTAATGGAAAACTTTAGTTCGCGATGCATGCACGAGGATTAACT
>VDFB02374973.1:0-32789 GCA_007258455.2 Sequoia sempervirens
GCTTCTCATTTTAAGATTTATTCAATTTTATGTCCTAGTAATAAAGAAGAAAGTGATTTTATGTTGTGTACCTTATGCTAATGCTATAGGAATTTTAATGTATATGATGGTATATACAAGACTAGATATTTCACATGTGCAGTTGGTGTTATCAATAGATACATGGAAAATCCAAGTAAAGAGCATTTGAGAAGAAACGAAATGGGTGCTTCGGTATCTTAGAGGCACAAGTGATTATTGTATCACCTTTGATCCAGTTATAGTGGTTCTATTTGTGGTTATGTTTATTCATATTTTGTAGGTGATTTAGAAAAAATGAGATTTACTTCACGTTATGTCTTTACTCTTGTAGGAGGACCTATTTATTGGATGTCAAAGCTTCAAGAAACAATTACTTTATCCCCTACTAAGGCTAAGTATATGGCTCTCTCACATGTATGCAAAGAGGTAATTTGATTAAAGGGTATTTTAGGCGAGTCTGGAAAAGTACAAGAAAAGTTGATTGTATTTTGTGATAGTCAAAGTGATATCAATTTAGCTAAAAATATAGCTTACCATATAGTAGGACTAAGCATATTATTATTAAATGTACCATTTTGTAAGACAGGTTATTGATGTAGGTGGAGTAGCTCTTGAGAAGGTTCATACACCATAAAATTGTGTAGACATGTTTACAAAACTAGTACAGCTAGAGAATTTGAGATGGAGTTTGGCTTCTCTTGGCTTGTAGAAAAGGTGATGAATGGGCATGAGAAAGTATCAAGTAAATTTTTTTCAAGGTGGATATTGTTGGATAATGACAATAATTAAAGTAATAAAATAAAAAATATATCTTATGAAAAAGATAAAACAAATATCTTATCTTATGAAAAACTCTTTTTTCCTTAAGAGGTAATTCATAATTTCCTTAAGGGAAAAAATCTATATTTTTTCTAAGTTTGAAGGTGGTTGTTATCTTGAAGATATTATATATCTTTGAAGTCTTTAATGGAAAATATGTAATTGGATAGTAGTAGTTGCATGAAGATTGTAATTAGTTTCTTGAGCAATAATAATATCGATACTTTTCCCTATGGATGTTTTCTTAGCATATTGTCAAGGTTTTACCATGTAAATTCATATCTTGATAAAAAAAATTGAAAGAGGAAAAAATGGGTTTTACAGGGACTCGAAACCACAAAGTTTACAAATAAAAGAGAAAAAACGCCAAAGAACCCGGAAACAGAGAGGCTGTAGAAAGGACATTTCACAACTAACTTTTGCTGCAATATTATTTAAATTTATGGGTTTACATTTATATTTTTGCTTCCACAACATGGAGATGACAAAGATAACATCTATGATTCCCCACAATGTGTCATTTTTTATATGCACAGGTTCATTGAATTGATGAGAAATCTCATATCTAATCTTCCTCTTCTAGTGGTTATGCAACCATCAAATATGTGTGATGATGTTATCATTTTAATTTACTTTTCTAAGAGACCACTATAAAATAGAATGATATAAAAAATTAAACCATTTTTAAATTAGTAGGAAAATTTCCTTAAACTAAATATTGTTATAAAATTAAAATTTATGAATAAGAATTAATGGTTATGTAAATTATAAAAGATTATTAATAGGACTTTGTTTTAAAATAAATAATTCAAAGCAAAGTTGATTTACGTTTTTTTATATTGAAGGTTAATGAAGCATACAATTTAAACAAATTAAATAAAACATGAATGATTATTGATTAAAAATAGAAATTAATAGATTCAAATATATACAAAGATTAAATAAGCTCATTTTAATAATCAAATAATTTAGTGTAATATTTAAAGAAATTAAATCCTCATATTTAATACATTTTTTTACTATATTTCATTTATGAATGTTTTATATAAGAATACAAAAAATATAGATTAAATATTTGAATTGTCCAAAATTTGCAACATAATTTTAATTTCAACTATCAACAAGAATGTTCTTCCCTTCTTTTTTAATCAAAAACATAAGTTTAATTTCAACTATCAATAAGAATTTATTTTCTCAAAACAAATAATAATAATAATAATAATAATATAATATTAATAATATATGTCAAAAATAATTTCCTTAAAGCAATCTTATCCACATGTTATAAAAATTACAATATTAAAAAAAAATATCTTAAAATAACAAAAAAAATACAAATAACTAAAGTGACCTAAAAATAGGTCCTTATGAATTACCCATAATAGAACTTTAAAAATAACCACTATTAGATATGGTCACTATTAAATCATAAGTTACACAAATGACTTGAGAATTTGAAATAGTTTCTACATTAAAACTAGTGAATCTTTTGATTAATACTAAAACCCTTGCTATGATGATCATATGACAATCATTTTGAATTTGAAACCATATTCCTTTTATCTAATGACACTATGAGAACCACTGCCTAGGTTTTTGATGAAGTTGAAAAATCCATGGTTGAACCTCTAAAAAAAAAATGGTAAAACACCATAAGAGCTCATATGGTGTGCACAACTTGACAAATGTATTCAATGACTAGTCAAACCTATATCAAAATACTTATATAAATAATTTAGTTCACATTATTTTCACTATTTGTAATCTATGTCAAACATCCTTCTCAAACTATCATGAATCTTTCCTTTGGAGATGCCTTTCTCAATTTTATTTTTATTTTTGATGTCAAAACCTTGTCATTTGTTCATAATAATTAAGTATGGTGAGTTTGAAATATGAATAGTCTTCTTATATGGATGTTAGATATTTTTCTTTTATTTCCTTATAAACTATATTTTTACTTTTAGATTGAATAAGACAACGTGGTGTAGATGGTTAATGGTTTATCCACTAATAAAGTGTGCTAGAAGAGATTTGGGATGGCTCAAACCTTACTAAAGCACCCCAATATATACATGAAACATATTTATATAGATAGAACATATCATTAACAACTTATTTAGTTAAATATGTGCTTAGGTTATTTTTGTTCCACTTTTAAGAAGACATAAAGTTTACTTGAAATTCTACCATTTTTTTAATGATTCCAGACAAAATTCTTTGATGACAAAACCTTCTTAAAAGTGTGACTAGATTTGAGTTAAGTTGTAAGTGGAGAAACAAAATTTCTACTATTTTTATGAATGAAAAGCCCATAAAATCCCTAGAAAATTCTCAACAAATCAATACAACATTTTATTAATTTGGGAAAAAAAATTAGTGAAATCTCTTGCTTAGGTTAATTCGGAGCAATAATATTTTTAGGTTGGTTAACCATTTGACAATGACTATATGACTATTCATTTACATGTATAACATATCTTTCATCATCATGTGAAAATTTTACAATCATATGCAATGTGGATGGTATGACCCTCATATCACATATCCATGGATGACTTAAAAACATATTGTATACTAGCTTCTAATATATCACATGGAAAATAAAATCAATATTCAATGGTTCAATTTTAAAAGGACAATAATCATGCCGAAATCATTTCTAGCAATGATAATAATAAATAATTTTATAAATTTAATATATTATTTAACTTTTACAAACAATCATCATTGAATATCCTAGTGTAAATTAATAAATTGTCATGATTATCAACCTAATCTATAATAATGAGTGGGGATCAATAAATGTATAAAAATAAATGCACAAAAATGAAATAATAATAACATTGGTACTTAGCTCTAGGTCTAATGTTGATTTGAATATGACATACATGTATCAAATTGATTCAACAATTTATGCCAAAAAATATGATCTAGTAGACAACTACCTTGAGACTAAGAAAAATATTGTTACCACTCTTTGTCACTTTCACAACTATGGAATGACCTTTGTAAGTGTAAATATAACTCTTGTGCATCATGGATATAAACCTAGCCCATGGATCTAAGTCTTTTTTTTTCAATGTTTAGAACATGAAACATGGTTGCCTTGATGTTTGCAATCTATATTAGAAGGTGTGCGATGTTGATAAACAATGTTTAAGATTTTACTTGAGAAGGGGTTATTCTTCTTTGGTCAAACCCCTATCACCAATTCAATGGTATAAAATAAAAGATAAAAGACAGCAATAGTCTTGCAATATTTCTAGAGCATTGATGTAATTTTTATATCATAGTATATAATGCTTTGATGTTCATATTTCTTCTTTTTTTACAATTTCTCGTTAAGTCCTAGTGATAAAAATGAATTTAGGTTGGCACTTTTGTTTAACAACCTAATATATAATTTAAAATATGTAATATTTTAGTTGACTTATAATGACTATTTGAAAAAGAAAAAAATGATCTTAAGTCTTTTTTTTTTTGGAAGTTCAATAATCGCTTTCATGATAAAGAGTTGAAATAGAAATATGACCTTACATTTGTATTTTTTTCTGGAAGTTCAATGATTGCTTCTATAATAAAGAGTTAATAAATAAAAGGAAGGTCACTATTATAATAATACTAACAAATGGACTTTAAATCAATACTCATCAATCTTTCCTTAAAGTACCTATAGGTTTTTTTTTTTTTTTTTTTGGGTTATGCCGCAAGAGTGTCCCCGTGACTCAGCCCAACAGCCCAGCAGCCCATACCTTGGGTACCTGGGGTGAGATGGGGCGAGACTAGCCCCTGCAGGTGGATGTCATAGCCCGCATACAGACCTGCCGGTCAACAGCAAGAACGGAGGTTGAACCCAAGACCATACCTATAGATATTATTAATAATAATCACTTGCAGCTGGAGTCTTGGAGACAATTGCAGCATAACTTTATTTTAATTCTGTTCTGAGTGAGCATCCAACATATGCGAATATGGTTAGACTATGGATGTACGTACTTAAAACCTTGATATAAAGGCAAAGCTTGTGCTTGTCACACATACCCTCCTTCCCTCGAGATAACAACTTACATTTTTCCCTTTCAAACACACCATCCTGAGCCGATGCACCTTTCCAGCCAGAGGCCAGAGAGAGTTATTCTGTTTAGATTTATATTATTTTTTTCAACTCTCGGTTCTTTTAAGTTTCTCCCTATACAGGTTTTAGCCAATGATTTTTCTAACCAAGAGAAGCGTGCGGTAGTGTCCTTTCTGTGAGGTCACAAGGGCATATAGGACAGAATAAAGTTGCTCTCAAGTAGGTATAAATAAGTAGATGGCACAGCTGAACAAACCAAACCATCTAAATAAAAAAATGAGTAAGTGAGACTAAAACAATTAAAAATGCATCTAGTCAAGCATGTAGTTTACAACTACGATGTAGTCAATGCAGTTCAACAAATCACCAAATTTCTTTGTATGAAAATAATGTTGTAGTCAGTAATAAGTACATATCCACCAAGGAAGCTGAACTTATTGGGTTTTGCTTAAATGGTTTTGTTTTTTCTTCTAATTGACAGGCTATTTGATTTTGTTCATGGAAATGGCATCGTAAGCAAAGAAAATCTAATTAGATTCATTTGATAAAACATGCATCCATTCAAATCTATACTAGAAGCCAAATCTTCTTCTGGTTTTTGTTGATTATATTCAAATATGCTGATGTGAAGTGCTCAATTGGGCTGGATAAAATAATTCCTCGTGATTCGTCAATGATCTTAGACACTTCACCATGCTGGATTGCTGGTCATTTATATCCATGCTCCTCAGAAAGAAAAGGTAATTCAGTGTTTTGATGCTTTTACTGTGTATACCTTTCTAGGGTTTGCTTATGGGACTCCCCATTCAGAGTTTTGAAAGTTCCAAAATAGAAATTTTCGATCTTCCATTGTTTTGGTTTCTTTTGGAGAAAGGTCTGACCATCACAAAGAATGGCATTTTCATAAAAATGGAGAATAACAGGTGGGCTACTTGCTCAACTGTTTGCACTCCTTTTGGAGAAGTTATAACACTTAAAAGATTATTTTTTTAAGTTTTTAAAAATTAAAACTTACAGAAAACATCGGAACACTTCTCCACTAAAGGTGTGTCCAGAAGGTGAATTCCAACTGCTGAGATTTGAAAGTTCCAAACACTGATCTTGAAGCAAACTGTTACAAGAATAGTTAAATTTAAGCTGGTATGAATTGTTTCTATTTGACTCTGTGAATTTTTTTTTCAGTGTTTTGGAATAAATTCTATGATCTATCATCAGAAATCAGAAAGTAAGAGAAGAAGAAAAAACTCCTGATGATAGATCATGGATTTTGATCCTTAACATTGAAAAAAAACTCACACGCCCAAATCCAAAAACAATTTATACCAATATCATAAACAATAGCTATCTTAATTCTGTGTCGCAGCAACTAATCACATTACTCATGTTGTGGTTTTGCAGGCTCGGGTTGTCCTGTTTAAAGTTACATCATTGACAATAATGGGTACAATGATTGCAAGTGCAATTTTCCTTGTTCCGAAAAGTGATAGAGTCACAGTAGTTGGATGGGCTTGTGGAGTTCTCAACATTGTTATGCATGCCGCCCCTTTATCTGTTGTGGTACTTATTCACAAATTAATCTCTTGATCAATCCGATATCTATTACCATGACGATTCATCTGTTTTTAGGATAATTTTTTCTTCCTTGCAATTCAATTATGAATGTGATGGAAGATAGAGTTTGACTTTAACAGAACAAATTCAATAAAATGTGTTAGAATGACTGCAAAACATTGTAGTCAAAATTTTGATTCAGCTGTCTTGAGATATAAAAATTGCTAGCACTCATTTTGTAATCAATGCAGAGTGATAATATTATGTGACCTTGTGTCTGTGTTTTACAACATGTTGCAGAAGCAAGTAATCACTACCAATGATGTGAGTAGCATGCCATTTCTTGTTTCTTTCTTCAGTCTGCTCAACGCTGCAGTATGGCTGGCATTCAGTGCCCTTCACAAGGACGCGAAGGCTACTATGGTAAGTCCTCAACACATTCTATGGTTCTGATTAGATATAACGGTTTCAGGTAAATTCACCATCAATAATTCATCATAAACAAATTCACTTCTAATAATTCATCACCATCACAAATTCATTTCGTGGAAAATTCACTGTCATAAATTGCTGGTGAATTGTTGGCAGTTAATTTTCCACAAAATGAATTTATCATGCCGATGAATTGTTGGTGATGTATTGTTGAAGTGAATTTGTTGGTGGTAAATTGTTGATGGTGAATTTTCCTAAAGCTAATATAACATTTAAATGAAGGCTGATTGGAATGGATTCGTTTGTAGATCCCCAATGCAGTGGCCACTATATTTGGAGTAATTGAAGTGTTGGTGTATGTAATGTTCTGTGACAACACTGTAACCGCTGGGGGTGACAGCCGTGACTACAGTGAACCCATGGCCAGAATGGAGCACATGACTGCTTAAACATTACAGAGTCTTGTAAAATGGGTCACCTAGATTTAGATCTCTATTAACTGGAAAGGGAAAAGGAAATGAGCTATGAGAAACGCTACACGCATTTGAACGATCCTTGTGATCTCTCTATATATGTATGTAACTCATTAACACAAGTTACAGAAAACGGTAAAACTCAAAATCAAAAAAAGTATTTTACGTGCAAACTGACGTTCATTTAAACAGGTTGAAGTTGGTAGGATTTTTTTATTGATCTTAAAATTAAATGATATTTAATGATGTGAACTCGGAGCGACCGAATGACGTGAACGATTGAGTCACAATTTGCAAAGCCGTAAGGTTTAATGTATTTTTATGTTTATTGTGGGCATGAAAACCATGTGGTTGAGAATGATATAAACTATGTTTTGTTGAGGTCTGTTTTCAAATTTAATTCAAACGATGTTTTGTTTGGTTTCTAATTTAATTTATTAGTTCTTTGCTTAATCTATTATATATATGAATGGATATATAAAAGAAGATATTACTTGTTTCTTGGTACCTACGTTCAAACAAAATATTATATTTAAAAATAAAGAGAAATCATTTTTCAAACTTCACATAAAACAAGAGAGTTCATTTTTAATGTTTTGATTAGATTAAAGTTAGGAAGGGTTCGTACCCATTTACAAAACAGTCATAGAAGTCAAAGAGAGGGAGGGGAGAGGGAGAGGTGGGGAGCGGCGAGACATGAGACACCCAGAAAGTAAAAAAGGAGCAATTACACAAAGACCAACAAAAAGAAGCAAAAAACATAACACAGTACAAAACCAATCGGGGGCCAATCCAGCTACTAGTCACCTAGCGGCGTAAGGTCACTAATGGTTTGTCATTCTTTAGCAAGAAATTGGAATAAAATAAGAAGAGAAATTATTTTTCAAAATTCATATGAAACAAGAGAGCTCATTTTTTATTCCACATGCATGAAATGAAATTGGAAAAGTACTTATTTCTTTTAAATGAATTTGTTGGAAGTGGAAAAGTACTTATTTCTTTAAAATGAATTTGTTGGAAGTGGATGAGTTTTCTTTTTCATGAAGCCTTTTCCTACATCTTGTAAGCTCCAAAAGTATCTAAGAATCTCTCTTCAAACCAAGAAAATAATCATGAATAACAAAGAGATCTCACCTCTTCAAGCTCTTTCCAAAAATTTCAAATGTTTACAAAATTAGCATATTTAGTCTTTCAAAGTCTAAAATTACAAGTTTATATGGGAGTATAATTCGGATAGGTGTGTCACACACCTTGTGATTCCAATGTTCAAAAACAATTATCTAATATTACTTTATTAATTGTTTGTGAGCCCATAAAAAAGGGCATCCCATTTATGACTTGGCCTATACCTTATTATGATATGAATAATGGTGTATAAGAGAATATATTGTCATGACTAATGTGTAAGAACATCTTTGACAAAGATAATGGTGTAAGAGATATTAAGACGAGCATAATGGTGGGTAAGTTATATATTATTCACTAGGAATATTTATTATTTTTCAGTAAGAATTTTGACTAACTTTATGGCACATGTTATGATGTTGTGCCATATAACATCTTTGGGGGATATTATGGAGCTGAAATGGAGTGCCCACTTTTGTAAGTAGATTATAAAAAAAATATTTTACATTAAGACAATGCAAAAACATATAATATTATTAGCATGTTAACTCAACATGGATTGGGCATTAGAATTTGGGCACTATTAGTGTGAATAATTTATCTATTCGCTATACTTAAGTGTACTTACGTTGATGAGGTTAGACAACTTCTTGTCTAACCTAATGTTCAACATTTAAACCTCTAGAGGTTACCAAGTTATTTGGTTAACCTCATGCACATACCTTTTGAGGTTGGAAGACTTTAATCTCACCTCAAAAGGTCACTCAACACTTGGCACACAAGGTTGATGACTTGTTCATAGAGGTTGTTGGTTTGCCCACTCCAAGTGTTCCTAAGGTTGGCACCTATAGGACACTTGTCTACTCATTTGTGCCACTTCATGGGAACTTGTCAATCCACCTCATAGGTGGATTGCATCATCCTTGCCTATATATGTAAGGCCTTGTACTCATTATCATTTGGGTTGTCTAAATACAATCATTGCATTGTTCATTTGTGCTTGTTATCTTATCTCCTAGATTCTCCTAGTTTCTTATATTGTATCAGAGCTTTAGGTGGAGATAGTTTCAGACCTATAGGTGAATCAATTTGATTGTATTTGGCTAGTCTCATTGCTATTTGTTAATAACGTGTAGAAAACTTGTTGGCCCCAAATTTGGGCAGCAAGAACTTGGGATTTTGTGCATCGTTTTTTCTTTCTGAGTGAATATTTGATTTATTATTTTGTTGAGAATTCAACCTACACATTATATCTGGCATCATTGGAGTTTAATTATTCTACACAAAGCTAGCATCTCAGTTTAGGAAGATAAAAATACTGAGCGCACAAATTCTTTTGGTGCATTTTTTTGGCAAAGATTTGCATTGTTTAAGGATTGAAGAGGGGCATGGCATAAGATCCTCAGCCCATGTCCTGAGCAAAGCATCACTCTTTGCCTCGACCTCTCTCGACCCACCATTTTTTGCAGATCTATGTGTAGGACAACATAATTGGTGACTTCATTGTCTACGTGCCATGCCATTTTGAGGAACTGGCCTAGTATTTGGACTATTTGCATGAGTCACTCACTCTTCAGCGCACCTTTCCATAGAACCTTCTCAAACTTCTCATATAATTTGTTGTGGTAGTTTGCAGGCGACATGATCTGTGGCGGCCTTCCATTATTTGTTGCATCCTGCGTGACCTACCTTTGTATCACCCATCTTTATTTCCTGCTCACGCCCAAGCTTCCCCATTTAATCGATCTGCTATTGACTTTCATCCTAGTCGATTTGTTTGGAGGGGTCTACAATTGGCATTGGAACTTGGCTATTCATGGAGGGGTCTGCAACCATTGGCATTGGAATTGGGCATGTGGAATTTCGCACCACCTACAGGTTTGTCCATTCAAAAGGTCATTCCATACATGCAGGTCGTGAGCCTTTGGTGGAGCCATCTAATTGTCGCGCCTTTACCTCAGCCATTCTCCCGCATGCAAAGGTGCCTCTAATTCATGCATTCTCCCACCATTCACACCAACCAAATATGTCCTCAATGGGCCTTTCACTTCTTTTTTGCGAGTTTTACTAGTGCAATGGTAACTTTTTTTCTCTTGCGCAGGTGTTTTCTTGCTTTGAGTGAAGATTTTTTCAACTTAGGCAGCTCTTTATGGTGTCTTAATGACTTGGTCAAAATATTGCCCTATTTTGACATTGTAATTTTTATTTAAAAAATACTGCTAGCTGCAAAACTAAGTAGATTATTTAAAAGTTTGTCAAGGAGAGACTTTTGTGAAAAGTTTGTAAAGGGAGGTGTAATATTTTGCCATTGTTAAAAATTTGTAAAATAAGATTCAATTTTTTCTTTTATAATGAGTATGGCAAGGAGAGCTTTTTCTAATTTTTCAAATGGAAGGGGGAGGTTGAAATTTGTTTCCTTAGTTGAAATTTTGTAAGAGAGGAGTCAATTTTCTCTTCTACAGTGAATTTGGCAAAAGGGGGGGTCATCATATTAAGGGTTGTAATTTTATAGTTTTGGTCTTTTATTGAGGTTTGCAAGACATAAACTAATCTATGTCCACCTCATGATAATAAACTTTGACAAACTTGTAATAGCAAAAAAGATTGTAAATGCACTCAAATAAAGTGCCACAAATACTGAATGTGTGTTCCTTAGGGAGGGAATTTGGTAAATTATTGTACATGTACACTAAATTATTAAGTGTAATGGGGAGCTATGCCATTACAACATGGATCCTTGTGATTCTCACCTCATGTGAGTGTGTCTTCGAGCACACCTTGTACATCTCTACATTCCTTACGCACTCTCAATCTTAGTTTGTCTACTTATTTATCTTAGCATTAAGGGGGGACTATGATGTGTTATGCTAATGCTTCTTTCAATGAAGCAGAATCTTCTTTTTGGGAGGCACCATGAACCTTCTATCATGATCTCTCGTATGGGGGATTTAATTCAGTGGATCACAGTTTGAGATCCTAGTACTCCTCATCACAGTACTATCTATATTATTGACTTCATAGAGTTTGATAAACTTTGTGTATACTGGTTGAGTAGTGTTCATATGTTCACTCATGTAGTGTTTTGTATCTCACATCTTGATCTACACTACTTGAAGATTTATTGATTCCAGCAAACACCAGTTCATCATTGGCAAAGTTTACAACTTTGACATGTTTCAGGAGTTCTTCATCATCATGTTCCTTTCATCAAGGGGTATATTTTAAGAAGGTATTAAATCCTTCTAATTCTCTTTTCTTAGAGAAGAGTTTTGTTCCCACTGGGTTTTCTCCTTTACTCTGCTTTAGGAGATAATACATTGTACATGGGTACCTAACATGGCCCCTAACCGGGACCCATTTCTATTTTATTGCACTTTTTTTATCTCCCCAAGTATCACTTAAGGGGGGGTGTTAGTGTGAATAATTAATCTATTCACTATACAAAAGTGTACTTAGGTTGATGAGGTTAGATAACTTCTTGTCTAACCAAATGTGCAACATTTAAACCTCTAGAGGTTACCAAGTTATTTGGTTAACCTCATGCACATACCTTTTGAGGTTGGAATACTTTCTATCTCACCTCAAAGGTCACTTAACACTTGGCACACAAGATTGATTACTTGGTCATAGAGGTTGTTGGTCTGCACACTCCAAGTGTTCCTATGGTTGACACCTATAGGACACTTGTCTACTTATTTGTGCCACTTCACTAGGGCACTTGTTAATCCACCTCATAGGTGGATTGCATCATCCTTTCCTATAAATATGCAAGGCCTTGTACTCATTATCATTTGGGTTGTCTAAATACAATCATGTTGCATTATTCATTTGTGCTTGTTATCTTATCTCCTAGATTCTCCTAGTTTCTAATAGGCACCATGTCTAGGTCATGATTTTGACCCATGGTTTTTATTTTACCATTTATGATTTCTTGTTTTACATCTCCTTTATATTGGATGACTAAATTGGAGTCATGTGTGGGTTGTATGATTGATTTACAAGTAGTATTATGCTATTAAAATTATTGTAGAATCATATTGTTGGCAATACTCATGTAAAAACATAGCTTAAAATTAGCATTGTAACACCATAGTTATTGAATAATTAAATTGATTTTTCTTTGGAGTTGTAGTAACGGAAAAAATATCCCTTTTCCTTACTTGATTTGGAAATAATTGACATTGAATTAACTTAATAATGCCTAGGTTTAATGTTGTAATGTGTTGTACACATTCACATTATTCTAGGGCCCTTTTTAATAAAATGTACCTTATTTAAGGTGTCGTAAAGTGTTGTAACACACTTTCACACTTATCTAGGGTCTCATTAATTAATTATGGTTAATTAGAGTTAATTAACCCCTTTAATTCAAATTTAAGTCTTATTTATGACACCTTTCGAAGGATCCATCCTGACACTCAATATTTGAATTACATAACATTTAATTTGGCAAAATCAAGGTCCTAGAAATTGGTGCTATGACCCATTCACCTTTAGTGGTGAATGGGTCCTCTCCAAATAGGACACCCTTTTCTATCCATATTTGACATGGGTTTTTGATGTTCTTTCACCCCCCAAAGGCAAGGTCCTGGAAACTTGTGCCAAGACCCATTCACCCTAGGTGGCGAATGGGTCCTCCCTTAAAAAGAACCCCCTTTTTGAATTTAATTATAGTGAGATTTTAATCATTTTCATTTCCAGATTTGGTGTTGGCTTGAATTATTTGAATTTTGGGTTTAATCTCTAGATTTAGTATAAATAAGGGGTTAATTCACATAGTTTCTCCTAGCAAGTTTACAAGAGGCCTAAGCATTCAAGTTTTAAGCATTAGAGCATTACAAGAGAAATTCAAAGGCATTTCAAGGAAGATTATCAATTTTTTATTGCAGCAATTCAAGATCATTTCATCATGTCTAAGGCATAGTGCATTCATGCATGTTGTTGAGCTAAGATAGTTGATGTAGCATTGAAGATCTACTTGCAAGCATTGTTTCACATCTTATTCAAGGATCAAGATCTACATTCTTCATGGCCACTTCATGTTAGATTGCAGATTTACATTCCAAGACAACATCCAAGGTATCATCAATTGCATATTTCATGTTTCATGCTTCAATTTCATTATCTCATCATTTGGTTTAATTACCTAAAAGGGGTTTGACCAAGGAAAACCCCTATTCACTAACAATCAACAATTTTTTCTCCTCTTGAACGTGTGTTTCCATATTTATAGGTTGAAGATCAAGTGGAGAAGAAGTTTGAAGAAAAATTATACAAAAGTTGTCAAGTTGCAAGATTGTCATTTATAGTGCAGGAACAAAGAAAGGAGGCTCTAGAATTTATTACAGGTTTTCAGGAGTTGACAACTGGGGATTTGAGAGTGCAGAGATTAGGGAAAATAACTCAAATCTCAATTTTAGAAACCCTAACAGGGACCCATTCGCCACTAAAGGTGAATGAGTCCTTGGTGCCCTAAAAATAGCCTTCTTGTAGCAAGGTACACATCATTTTGAGCTCTAAAAATTCCCCTCATAGTTGCTATAACAACTAGGGTATGATTGTTATTGGCACCTTATCACACATATAATTGCATCTTTTATGGTGTAAGATTAGTGGTTCATCATCTTGATGCTAACACTCTCTTTTTCACCATTAAACAAGAGTGTAGGGTTTTTCTCCCAAAAGATTTTCCCTAGAAATAAATAATCTTGTTATGGTATAATCTCTTTGTGTATTATTTCTAAAATTGTAATATGTTTTGTTCTTTCACATACCTCCCCTCAAATTTTAGCATAGGGGTCATGTTTCACACCATTGATTCCTTCCATTTGGTATCAAAGCCTAATCACCTCAAATTATAGGTGTTAGGGACATGATTTTCATATTAATCTTGGATTGAGTAGGATCTTGTGTAGAATGAAAACTAGATGCAAGAAAAAAGAAAGAATAATATGGATATATATGGAGATAAATTCATAGGAACTAACTTTGAGCTATGGAAACTCAAGGTGGAGGATATTATCATTGATAGATATATATGGTTGTTGTGCCTAGATCCAAACTAATTACAATCAAACAAAAAGACTAAGGAATATCAGATAATAATGTGAAGGGTCTTATTAGAAACTATTTAGTAGATTTAATTTTGTTAAATATGCATCAAGAATCCACCATAGAATCACATCGAAGAAGTTGGGAGAAATTCATTAGACTAAATCTATGTGAATAAAACTTACCCTTAAGATGGATGATGATGATTCTATAGTTAAGCACATGAACACATTCAGTATGATCATGACACATTATACTCTATTGGAGTGAAAATGGGTGAGGTTAATCATTGTATTAAACTTTTATGTTATTTTCTAGACTCTTGGGAACACCTTATGGTAGCCATTAGTAACACTAGCTCTAAGCTCAAGATGGATGTGGTAGTGAAATTATTAATTTAGTATGGAGAAAACATAAAAATGCTTTTGGATTCTTTACAAGAAGTATCTATTCACAATCTCTCATCCCACATGATAAGCTTCAATCTATAAATAACTATAGAATGGGGAAATTCTAAAGTCTTCTTAGAAAAATAAGAAATTAATCAATCCCCAAATAGGGATCAATAAGGAGATAAATTGAAAGGAATAATACTATACAAATAGAGAGAATAATGATGATATAATAACCCTCCAAGTTGTAGATCATGGTAAATCCAAAGGAGTGCCCTAAATAATTTTTTTGATAAGCTCCACCAACCATCAAGTTATTAAATAAGTCGAGACCCAAGAGCATAAAATCATAAACCAAATTGCATCTCACAATTAACACCATAAATGATATCATTAGGCAAATATTCAACATCATACCAATGCTTGAACTCTTCCATCAAAAAAACCCATATGGTTAAAGAATTAGGTATCCCCTTACCTTAATGGTAGAAAATATTGATCCTCACCTCACTAAAGGAGTGAATAATTTCCTTAGAGTCTTTAATAATGCTAAAATATGTTAAGAGGGGGGAGAAATGTGCTTGATGTATTTGAGAACATTGAGGGGGTTTCCTTCAATCACTAAGTCTAAGACCTTGAATTCCCTTTTCCAAGTGGATGCCCCAAAAAGTAATAAAGGCTTCTACAACATGATTGGATTAATAACCTAAGAACCCAACATAAGTTTCCACAAAGCAACCTAGGCTATCTCTTAAAATCCCATCCCACACCTACCCCATTGTCATAAGGCCAAGATATTTTTTAATGGGTTGCCACCTATCATCCTATTTTATTATATTTATTTTAATAGTTTCAATTATCTATCCAAACATTATTGTCTCAATTTATTTCATGTTGACTAATTACATCCATTTAATTAGCTACAATAATTTTGTAAATTTAATACCTTTTATCTAAATATAGGATGATTAAATAAGTGTGTCCCAACAAAGAAAAATTAATCAATATTAATTAATATTATAACTTGGAATGATAAATGTTTAATAAATGTTTTTTTTAAACTAAAGGAGGGGAGAGAGGTATCTAGGTTTTGGAACTACAATGGAAGAATAACTTGGATGCCATATAAAACTGATCATCAATACTCGAAAATGATATTCTTGATGTGATTGCTATCTAGAAGTTGTGACATACTCTTGAAGTCTATGTAGAATGAATTTGTATCATTTGTGGTTGACCCTTTGCTCAACAAAACTATCTTGAAACCCACATGATTGATTTGAATACATGTGTACTTTTGTGACTTGGTTCACTTGTCCCTACTATCTATTGAAGCATAATAAATGTCAATATTCAAAAATTCTAAGAGAAACTATTAAGTTGTGAGGGTTCACATTCTCTTTAATCAATACCTTGGTTTAAAATTATATTTTTTGGTGAATTGTTGAGGAAAAAAAATCAAACATGCAATGTCCTAGATGATTTTGATGTAACTTTTATTTCCTTTTAATTCTTTAAAATTATAAAATGTTCTACAAATTTAAATGCCCCTTGTAGTTCAAACAATCTAGGATTACTTAATTTTATGAGGATGCTTAAATACTTCAATGAATATATTTGAATCCAAATAAATAACGCATAGTTACACAAACATGTATTGCATCATCTCCAAATAACTAATAGGAAAGGGTGGGAGTTGATACTTCAAAATTTAAAAAATAAAATTTTATGTTAGTTCCACACTATGTGATATTGATCCCTTTTTCATGTAATTAAACCAAGATAGGCTATAAGTGAAAACACAAGGGTTCATAGGAGCCAAGGATCACCTAAAAACCATTTACCTTCCACACAAGAGAAGTAATGATTATGCAATATTCCTAAACAATATACAAGATTGACGACATTACCAAAAATACTTCATAATGAGAGAACCCATGTATATTAGGCAAGGTTGAGACATACAATGAACTAAGATGATGACATGTGTCTTAACCTTATGAATTGAGGATTTGTTAAAGTAAATTCCTTAAGTAAAATTAATTAAACTAGTGTGAGAATGTCTCAAAAGGAAACTAGGTAGGTAGAAAATCTCATTCACAACAACATTCCCTTAATTACAACTTAGGGAGAATGAGAAAATTCAAACATGTAAAAATACAAAGATGGGCCATCTTGGAAATAAGGTTTGATAAGGTACCCATGTACATAATAATCTTTCACAAATAAATATTAAAAGGATAATAATCCATAGTCCAAAAATCCCCTCTCCAAAAGAGACAAAACAATAAAAGTAATAAAAGGAAGGAAGGAGGAAACAAGATGAGATGAACCCCCAAGGAAATTTTCTTTCACCAATTTGTACAAAAGATATTCTTTGAAATATGAGAATAACAAAACTCCATTTAAGGAAAAAAAAAACCCACTAAGAGAGATGAAGAGAGACCATGCAACACCCCCTCAATGTATAATATCCTACATTAATGGTAGATGCTCAATAATGAATGCTACCAATGATCCAAAACTAACGAATAATGTTTCTAACCTTATGAATAAATAAATTCATATATATATGTACAAGAGATTCTGATTCCAAATAGGAATATAAGAGAAGAAAACTATGAATCTACGTATCTAAAAGTTGCTCAAATTTCACCATGTAGGTTCAAAAAAATATCACCATCAAACGCGGAGCTCCAAGCCTGATTGATAAAAAGGGTACAAAAATATAGAACCTTGTGGTAATTGATTAAGAACAAGATCCAATATGATGACAAATCCTCTAAATTCTACTCAAGGACCTTCAAGCCAATTCCAAACTATGACAAACGAATAGATAGAGAAAGAACCAAAGGGTTTGAATATTCCCTCATGACATCCAAAGAAGATTATACTACTCTATAGGAGCTAACATCAAAGAAGATATGAATTCCCTCAAGTGTTTCTACCAAACCTATTAGAAGAGACTCAAAAAATAAACTTGATATATCTATCAAGTACTCATCTTAATAAGCTCTACTAGAAGATTAATATAAAGATCCTATTATACTAAATCACTATAAGTTATGGATATGTTAAATTTAACTATAAAATATCAAGATATGATGGAGATTTTATCTTAATGAATGACACCCAACTATACTATTCATCCCATAATGATGTGTCAAAACAAGATTTACAAGTATAAATACCTATAGATCAATGTAGCAATATTAGAATCCAAGAACCATCAACCTCATGATCTACTAATTTGTAAATAAAGAAGACTACTCTTGAATTTCAATTAGAAGTCATAGAAGCTAAAGAATCAATTATGGATGTATCTATAGGAGGAGAAGGGGCATGGAGAGAAGCCTCAATGTCATCTCACAACTTTCACTTGAATTTTCAAATAAGTAATCCCTTCTATTGTATATTTGTCATATAGTTCAAGCTATAAAAAATTAAGAAGTACAAGATTTTTGTAGCAACAGCTATCAAGAATAGATATTGATACAAATCTCCATGTACCTCCTAAATTCTAGTCAAAATAATGTGTAGACACTCAATATGTGAGATGGAACACATAGTGTCAAGATCAAGATTGCAATTGATCAATCCTAGGACATGATCATTCTCATGAGCCCATTATTGCTTCTTCCAATAAGTATTTCATTTAGGGACAAGTTTTTAGAGATGGGGAAAGAGATGAATCCACTTGAGATGTTTTAGAATGTTGTCTTGCCAAGACTTATAGTTCCCTTTGTTAATAATGATAACAAAAGCATGGATTGAAAAACACATTATTGACTAAGATAGAATCCTCCTTAATCAAGTAGATATTCAATAAGATAGAAATGGAACCCCTATAGCAAAAAATGATGGTCCTATATGTTCACTTTTTTCTTAAATACAAGCCAAAGTATAGAAATTGACTTCAAACTAAAATAAAAGGTATGTAGTGAAAAATATATAAAAAATTCAAGTGGACGGATATGAAATGCTTATAAATACATTTCCAACACTTAGAAGAAGTTTAAAAAGGATTTTGTTGGTAAAAGTTATGCTTCACAAAAATTTACCAATTTATAGATCAAAAGATTGATTTCTAGCACTATTAGGGTGGCTAAAGGCGGTACAACTTAATGGGTGGAGTGGTGGTGGTAGGAATGGGTGGCACAATTGTCTAAACAAAGAGGTGATAAAAATGTAGTGGTAGACCAGAGGTTTGCTATGATGGAGTGAAGGTTTGATGGTGATGTTGGGTGGTGTTGTAGCTACAAGGCTTAAGCTTACTAGCTAAGAATGATAGGGGGTTGGTCCCCACATGAATAAGAGATCTTAACAACTCTAGTTGTGCTAACACAAATTATAGCTCTAACTCATGTCATACTACGATGCCTATAGTAACAAATAAGGTATGATAGTACCATGTAGTCATACAAATAGCTAATGAAAACCTTTAACCTAGTAAAATTCATACCTTCTTACCTTAGTAGTGTAGATTTGACATAAAAGGAATATTTTCCTAAAGATGTCATTGGTATAGTCACTAATGCTTATCAAACAATTTACAAATTGTATGGATCATGCAATATAGACTAATGAATTTGTATGATAAAAAATCTTGATGTCCTAAAAGTGCCAAATTTAAAATTTGTTAAAATCCTATCGAGTTTACTATGGATCCATAGATTTTTTATTCAATTATGAGGTCTATTTTCCTCCAAGATGCATCTTGTGAAATTTTTTAACAAAAAAAATTCCATAAATGAGAAGGGGGTGACAAATTTGAAGCTTTGATACCATGTAAGAAAAGTCATAAGCATTCACAAGAGTCAAGGATCACCTTTAACATCAATTACCTTCCATAAAAGAGAAGCAATGATTGTACTATGTTTATCAAAAATGATACAATACATACAAAATTAGTTACATTAATTTTTGTTTTTTTATAATGAGAGAACCCATATATATATATATATGGGGGTGTAAAATTTTGAAACTCTAATACCATGCAAGAGATACCATAAGGGCTCATAGGAGCCAAGGATCATCTTCAACACCAATCACCTTCCACACAAGAGAGAAGCAATGATTATGCTATATTTGCCAAAACTAATACAATGTATACAAAACTAATTATATTACAAAATTTCATTTATATTAAGAGAACCCTTGTATATATAGGCAAAGGCAAACCATAAGACAAATTAATATGATGACACATGTCTTAATCTTATGAGTTGAGACACACAAGTAAATGTCCTTAGTAGACTTAACTAAGTTAGTGTGAAAAAGTTCCAAAAAGAAACCAAATAGGTAGAATATACAACTCACACTAACATAGATAACCCAAGATTTTGAAAAAAGGATCGAGGTTATGGAAATATTGTAGGATATAAAAAAATCAAATATATAAAAAATGTTTGTAAATGAGAATAAATGAAAATAAATAGAAGTTTAAAAAATCAAATTAAATACAAAAAAATTGCCTCATCGCCATATGATATGTCAAATTAAGATATGTCATTATAATTGATCTAAAACTAAATGAGAGTTAGCGTGATATTCAAATTTTACCATTACATTTTTGTACAAGTTTTTCACCTGATAAGCTAGATTTAGTGTGAATTTTAGCCAACAAATTATCTCACGTTGGAAATAATTACTAGGTTAATGCTACGAGGTTTCCACAATCCATAATACTTTCAATTTTGTTTATTCTGAATTTTGATTGTGTGTAAATTTTTGCATCAAAATTTTGGATCACACTCCATGATCCATCATCAAAATAAGCTATATTTAATATGAATTTTAGCCAACAAATTATCTCATGCTGGAAATAATTACTCATAAAAATGGGAAGATGTTTGTGGTCATTCTCCAGTCTAAAAATTGGGAGCAAATGCATTTACAGAAAATCCAATTTACTGTTGGCAGATCGGATTGCTATCGTGGCATAAAATGTCATATGAAGATCAGTTGATCTGATTCACTGCTAGCTGGCATTCACTGTACAAGGAATGTTGATCAATAGAATGAATATTGTGTAGGCGAACAAGCAACGATTGAAGAGCAATAGTAAGCACATGTTTTCAATAGTAAATGCATAGCAATACTACAATTTCTTCAAGCTTGTTTTATCCTAAAAAATAATAGTAAAATACATACTTTTTTAATCATTTTATAGTAGTTCTGGATCCAAGTTATAATGTTGATCCAGTATATTAACAGAGCGAATGGCATTTAGTGTAAAGTGCCCAATGCTCTATAGCAACCGAGTTTGGCAGGACTGTCAATCAAGCATCGCCTTAACTACATATGCCTTACATTCACATACCTGATGTCAATATATTTGATGCATCTACAGGCTTAAAATTTGTTCAATGTGTAAATTTGGTTTCATGTAAATTCACTGTTCACAATTCACCGTCAATAAATTCACTTCTAACAATTCATTGTTATGGCAAATTCATCTCGTGGAAAATTCACCGACATCAATATGCTATGAATTGTTGGTGGTGAATTTTCCATGAGATGAATTTTCATGACGATGAACTGTTGACAATGAATTGTTGAAGGTGAATTTGTTGACGATAAATTGTTGGCAGTGAATTTTCCTAGAACCGAAAATTTACCTTTATATCCCATATAAGTTGCATGTCTAAGAAATTCTTGATATTCCATTTCATATTTCTTTGGCTTGTCTCATCAAAATCTTGAGTGTTTCAACATGGCCACACTACAAAGCTATTATGAGATGTGTCTCTTTAAACTTATTGAAATGGTGGATCTTTTATGTTTTCATGGCTTACTTGTATCGAGCAAGATGGCATCCATGCAATGACTTATTTAGACAGTTGAGGTGAGATGTGTCACTCCCTAAATTTTTAGGAATATTATTAAGAAGCAAACAAAGATTTATTCTAATTATATTTATTGTATTTCAAGTAATCTATTATCTTTAAAATACCCACCTTATTTGTCTAGGATGGGAAAAGATAGTTTAAATCTAAAAAAAGAAACTGATCCACCATGAGAATGAGTATAGCACCTCACATATGCTATTTTTTTGTTACAGGACATAATAACCCAGCCAAAATAACCCTGGATAGAATAACCCAGCCACAATAACCCAAGGACAAAATAACCCAGTGTCATAATAACCCATGGACAAAATAACCTATGGTCAAAATAACCCATATGTAATTTATAAATTTTGTTTTCTTTTCTCTATATTCTTATGGGGATATTATGTCCATGGGTTATTCTGACCACAGGTTATTTTGGATTGGGTTATTATGACCCTAGGTTATTTTGTCCTTAGGTTATTATGATAGGGTTATTGTGTCCAGGGTTATTGTGGTCAGGTTATTATGTCTTGATACCCTATTTTTTGGGTGTAGTCTATCATCTTTAGTTTCCTCTTATAGAGAAGAGAAACACTGACTCTCCATGTCTAATAATTACCTACACTCGTCCTTCAAGAGTGGCCTATTTTTACACTAGTTGGAAGTTGGAAGGTTGGTCTAACATTGAATAAATTAGGCAATAAGATCTTCCCTTAGAGTAAGTAGTCAATCTCTAATTGCACATTACATATAGCTTGTTCTATTGTCTTAAATTTGAAAGGATGAATTTCTTAATGACACATCTCAGGTTGTCTATTTTTATAAGATATTTTATTCTTGATGAAGATCTCAAATTATTGTGGTTGTGATATTTTTCACAATTATCACAAAAATCTAGTTTTTACACTTTTTTCAAAATCCAAAGCTACATATAGTTATTTTAGATCGATAATCAACAATTATTTTTAACTTGTCTTTAATTGACCACAATCTCCTCGTCTTTTCAAGATTAACCTTAGTTATGTAAACTAGATCCTAAGTACATAATTTTTTACCAAAACATGACTCGAGTCATAATATTAAAAATGAAACATTATAATATTTTTATTTTATCCATAGTAATAGTCTATATCTTAATATTTTATCATTGAAGTAACTTTTCTATAGCCAATCTAAAACCACTTAATTTTCAAAATTTAATTCATGATTACATTATTTTTACATAAACCGCATATTCTTTTAACATTAATTTAGAAATAATGTATATATATACACACACACACAGAGAAATTGGTTTCAACTACATCTTCAATGTCTATTTCATAAAGTATAATTTTAGGTTTATATTAACCACATAATATTTGTCACATGTGATGTACTTTTATAGGAATAGACATCTTCAAAAGAATATATGATTTGACTGAACACAATAAAAATGATCGATGATGGAAACCTACACTTATAACCATGTCTCCAAGTATTAGATATTGTTGAGTTTGGGCATGCTGTTGAGTCAACAACTTGACATAAAATGATCTCTAATGGAATTCATAAGAAAAAAACTTCACTTCCAAAAAAATATAATCACTTCATAAATTTGAAAGAAAAATCCAAAAGCAATCGCTACTACTCTTGATATAATACAATTACCCTATTATTTGCAAGTCAAGGTGAGTCAATATATTCAATTGATTTCCTACAACATATCAATTAGTTTTCTAGAAGTTCTAACACTCTTGATCTCATTATTTAATGTGTGTTTATTCATATTACTGTTACTAATTTTTAGCTTTCTGCTTAAATTAGTAAAGTTTTAGTGGGCAATTTTTTGGTGGGCTATTAAAATTTTTGATGCATAGATCATCCAATGAACCTTTTCTTAGTGAAACTATTGAACAATTTGGACAAAGCAACAAATAGACTTCATTGAGAAAACAAACATTCAAAGGATGTTATGTTAAGCTGAACTATCTTATGTAGTTTATGTTACTGTTGTTTATCAAAAAAGAATTGCAGTTCTAGAGAAAGGTATGTGGAAATTATAATTCATCTTGATTACAAAGCATGTGCTTAAAACATTTTTATTTAGTTATTTCATATTGTGTAATTGAAAACAAGTTCAATTGAATACACAAATAATTACATGATATGAAATAGTTGATTTATTTGTAGATGTCTAAATTTGGACACTTAATTTATCCAAATTCATCCTCTTTCGTTTATTTTCGTTAATTAAGTAATACTGCTACTATTTAATTAATATCTTTAGTTCTTCTAATCCTTAAGGTATTTAATAAATAAATACCTTATCTCTTTAATCCTCCTTTTATCAAATGAATTAAATAAATATCACATTTATTTAATTCCTCATATGTCACATCCTCCATCATTTTTATCTTATCCTAATCCTTCTTCTAATCCTATCATTAGGATGTGCACATGCCTAATCCTTGATTAGGATGTGTCACATCCTCCAACTTTGCAAGTTGGCCTCTTAATCTCTCTTAGCCACCTAACCTCCCTCTAATCCTTCATTACTCTTCCCCATGTGATCTTTGACTTGTCACATCAAGTCACATGTGAGATCTAACCCTCTTCTAATCTTCATTAATTAATCTAATCAAGTACTTGCACAATCCTAATCACCCCTTTAGTCAACTCTCCCCATCCCCCAAGGAATTTTTAATTCCTTTTATTCATCCAAGGCACTCCACTTCTCCATGTGAATTTTTAATTCACCTTTTAATCCCCCAATGCACCCTTTGAATTTAAAATTCTTTCCCATCTCCCCATGTGAATATTTGAGGAATTTTAATTCCTCACATGTCCTCTCACCCACATGGGGACAAGTACCTCCTTTATGAGGAGATCTTGTCCAATCCCAAGGTACTTTGTACCCCCTCCATGTCATGTCCTTCTCCTTCCACCTCATGTCCACTTCACCTTTTAGGGCTATCTCACATGCCACATGTCAAGATGTGAGGGCTTGTGAGTTCTCAACTCACCTTAGCCCTACATCTTGATATTTGGTGGATCAATCTTGACCGTCCATTTCCCCTAGGATTTCCCAAAAATCCTATAAATACCCCCTCTTTTCTCTCATTTTAGGGAGATCATTTGTGCTAGCCAAACTCTTGCAGTTTTGTTTCTCAACCTCTACTTAGCCATTTTCACATTTTCATCCACTTGCATCCATTTTCACATCCTCATCTAGCTTGCATCTTGCCATCCAAGGAGCATACACGTCAAAGATCGAAGGGCCAACCAAAGGATCGACTCAATGCAAGGTATAAAGTTCCATTTTGTGGCTTTGTCTTGTTTTGTTTCTAACTTAGGCTAATCTTGAAGTGTAGGTTGTTTAAGTTGTTTATTTGCACTCTTTTGGCTTGTTGCTTGCTTTCTAACCACCTAATTCAACCTATCACATTATTAAGAGCAATGTTTCAATAATCCCACACAAGTCATGGGAATGACTAAGTTGATTTAATTCAACAATGAATGTAATCCATACATCTGAAGATCAATTAAAGGAAAAACACATAGGAGGAGGTCATGTCTGTCATTGCCTTAAGGGCTGATGTAGGGTTGACTCTTTAGTCTTCAACTTGACCTTCAGTGTTTTCAGTTCCTCTTGCTCCCAAGTTCCAGATACACCTGCAGTTGATTGAGAGTTTTTGTTAGAGCTCAGGGCATGAAATCTAATTATATGCTTCATCAACAAATATATAATTTGTAGCCATTATCAAATTAAATCAACTCAGCCATTATTAGAAAGATAAATACATAAAGTGCCAGATCAAATCACCAGAATCATCAAATTCACTATTTTTATCTAACTTGTTTGCTTCATGTGCAGATATAGGAAAAGTAATGTTGTTTTGTTTCATCTGTTTACAACATGTGGGTTGAAATGTGGCTCCCACAAGGGTTGAGCCCAGCATGTTGAGTTTACCAAATAATGAGCTCATTTGAACTTATTTAAGAGGGAAATGCAATGTTAAAGCTATTATATCAACAGGATAATAGAATGATAGTGAAAAAGGAATACATATTAAGTTCACAAAGCATCTCTTCAAGGAGAAACTACATAAGGTAAAGGTAACAATGATATTGTGAATGCAACTGTACAACAGGAGCAAGTGTTTTTGGAAGAATAAAAATCATTCAAGACAACAAAAGGTGAGAGAATAGTCATCTTTAATTGTCAGGATTAATATAATGGGATCATATCATGGAATATCCCAGAACATTAAAGGGAATCAAATGCATTACAGTGATCAATACAAAGTATTACAATTGGTAAGCAAGTAATTGTATATGAGGGATAGCCTTCTGTAGCATTGAGAGTAGTTGTTCTTCATATTTTTTGAGCAACAAATATGGTTGTTAATTCAAAAACATATAAACATAGTTTACATCTATGCATATGAATAAACAGTTATTTCAATTTAGAGAATAAAGGAGAAGATACAATCCTGAATAGCTACCAATACAAGTAAACATTCAAGTCTCCATGCCCTCACATTTCAAAAGGGAGTTTCAAATCTGAGGTATGAGGATACCCTAAAGATACTCATTAGGCCTGTGCATGACAAGGGATCCTAAAGAAAGTTCAAAGATATTCTATTTACAAGCATGGACAGATTTCAAAAGTGTCCATAGAACAATACAAGGTTATGCATATATGATAGTTTTTTGCTTGCAAGGGACAATGAAGTGAAGGAGCTTGATGGTGAAGAATAGATAGTGATGGAGGTTAGCTTGACTACTGCGAAATGTTGATGTTAGACCTACACAGACATGAGAAACAATCACACAATTAAATCAATATGCAAGTTAAATCAACATTCCCCATAGAATTCATTTGAAATGCACAAAATAAGAAATGGAAATGAAGAACACAATCAAAAACTATCAAATCCTATCTAATGCAAGAAAACTCTCAATCCCATGGGGGAATTGGTGTCATTTTGATGTGGAAAATGGCCCTTTCCCAATCCCTTATTTAAGCTTGGTGATGATTGATGAAGATTGAAGCTCCTTGATGCAATTTTGACATAACCTAGCTATGAAACTTGATAAAAACTATGAAAATGGATGAAGCAAATTCAAAATCTCAAGACAATGTCTTTGCATGAAGTTGTGGATCCAAAATCAAAGTGAGAGCCTCTTATTTATAGATGAGAGTGATGGAGAATGAGGCAAAAGGGATGAATGTGGGATCAAACACCAACCAATGACCAAGTGCCACTTGTCAACATGTGAGTGGACAAAGGTGGAGCACATTTTTGTCATTGTGCAATTAAATGCAATTAGGTGGAATTTCAAAATGGATGAAATGACATGTTGGAGGGAGTCCAGAAAATGAAGTTAATGCCACTTGGCTCAAGGCAAAAGGACATGTAAGAGGGTTAAATGCCTTGTTGGATGTACAAACCCTTTTGGAGGGAGTTTTCAAATTTGGAGAATATTCCAACATTGATGCCTATTTGAAAGTAATTGAGGATTTAATAAATCAATTGAAATGATTTTCATGAGCAAGTTGCAAAATCTAGAGGATTTAGGTGATTAAGATTAAGATTAATCAAGATTTGATTAATTTAAAAGGAGATTAGTTGATTTGACCATTTTGATTTAGATTTTTGGATTAATTTAAATCAAAATGAGAAGAATATGATGTAGACTTAATTAAATAAAGATTTTGATTTATTTAATTAAAAGGAGATGATGTTAGATTAAATTAAATAAAGATTGATCTATTTAATTTAATAGAATGACTTTAGAGATTAATTAAATAAAGTGAATTATTTAATTAAAGGGAGACTATAAGATTAATTAAATAAAATGATTTATTTAATTAATAGGAGATGATGACTTAATCGGATAAATAATGATTTATTTAATTAAAAGATGAAATGTGATGAATTTAATTAAATAAAGATTATTTAATTAAATGGTTAGTAAAGGAGATGATTCAGGACGAACTGGTGATAGTAAAATCAGGATCAGGTGTATAGGATCAATTAGTATATTTTTTGTGTCTACAACTACTTTTCAGTCATAATGCAAAGGAAAAGTATTAAATATTGAATGTCAAAAATGTGAAGGCAGCCATAAAAGAGGGATTTTACTCATTTATAGAAGCAACAAAATAAAGGTTTTTCTTTCTTGTAATCTAAGTATGAATCAATATCCTTGTTATTTCAATGAAAATGATGAATAAGCTACAAATGCATTTGATTGGAACCATGTTGTTTTCCATAAATAAACAATAACATTTCTATTTAAGCCTTATAGAAACCTTCGGCCAGTACATCAAATATCCAGATTAAGAATTCAATATGGTCGTGACTTATTCAGAAAGAAATCAATACACATAAGGAGGAGAAGAATATGTAGAAACCCTCATGAATGGTGGAGTTTCTGTTTGAAAAGAAACTCAAAATTATCATTAAGGCCGTTGCCTGAAGTTAAAAGAGGGTTTGAACTTTTATGAATGTAGGGTTGAACCCTTAACAAGAAATATACATAAAATCCACGGTGACTTGAAAGTTTGCTTATTTTCCTAAGAATACAAAAAATACAAAGCCATAGAAACATTTTAAGCTCTAAACCCTGCAGGAGTTTCTCATAGGAGGCCTGGAAGTTTATTTCTACTTTCACATAAGAAAAATATAGTGAACAGAAGAAATATGGTTGTGGCTTCAGCTTGAAGAAATCATACAGAGATACCCAGAAGTTACTTTTGGTCGCGGCCTATGTAGATGAACAAATCAAAAATACCTAGCAGTGTGTGAAGGCACCCTACCCATGAAAGATGAATGCACAGAGACAAAGAATATTTATTCTTTTGTTCATTTCCAGGAAAATAAATTGGAGATCAATTTTTGTAAGCAAAAAAACTTAATTAAATTTCTATATGAAAAGCTTCATCAAACCCACGAGCTTCCTCTTTAGTTTTCTTCTTAGAAAAGCTCGGCCAAAGTTTACTCATAGCGGCCACAAGCAAAAACACAAATAGAAAACAAAATTTCACAGAGAAACCATAAAAATCATCAGAATTTGCTCAAGGCCGTGTCCAAAAAAGCTCACAAAAGATTTTTAAAATGGAGGAAAATTTCCAAATCGGAAGACAAAATCAAACTTACCATTCATTTTATGTGGAAAACCTTTTGAAACAACAAAAAAAATGGAGAATTTTAAGCACAAAGCTCAGCCTAGGGTTTTCTCCATGGCGACGCCTTCAGAGTAGCAAAATAGCAAGATAAAATGAATGTCTTTCATTCATTTTAGGGCTTTGAAACCCTAGGAAGGCCGCTCGATGGGTAAAGGCATTTTTGCCTTAACTTTTTATTTAAAACTTTATTCATGTATCTATGTCGTGGCATTTCTTTATGCCTTTGTAATTCTTCTAGCATTTTATAAGACTTTTGTGTTTGATTTTATCAAACTCCTTTATTTTTGCATTTTTTAATTCAAATTTGTAAATCTTTATTTAAGTGATAATTATAAATCACTTTAAATAAATAATATTTGAAATGCAAAAATAGAGATACCATAAAATGCTAATGGGAGATAGTCAAAAGGAAAGAGTTAAATGATGAAGCCTTGAAGTTTTACTTGAATCTAGGAGGTGGTTGAGAAGATTAGCCAACATGTGGAGCTAAATCAGGGATTTTGGAGTACTTAATTGAGAGTTCTACTTTAATTAAGAGTCCAAATTGATTGAGTTTCAATCAAGGAGCAATTTGAGACACCTACCTTGTTTCATTCAATTACAACCCTATTTTAGAGTAGTTTTCAGTTACATATGACCCTTGGAGTTGTTTTCAGATTTAGAACTCCTTATGCATTCTTGGAGGAGTTTTCCTTCAATCAAATACCTGATTTGAGGGAGAAGATGGAGTTTTGATAGCACATCATGTTTTGAAGCCAAAATTCAAAATTTGAATTCTTGGAGCCTTTTCTATAAGTCTTCTTCTCTCATCTCTTTTCTCTAGTTCAGAGTTTTGTTCATTGCTATTGCAGTAGCATATAGACTTTGTAACTCATTCCTTAGAGTTTTTTTTTAGTACTAGTAATTGTTTTACAAATTTGTAATGCAGATACCTCCTAATTTTCAATAAAGAAGTTTATTTCCTTCTCAGATATGTTTTGCTCAAGCATTGTATGTGAGTCTTTAGATTGAAATATTGTGATTTCTATCAAGAAATCCTTTATTTAATCTTATTCCTTCAGTGTCTAGTTCAGATGCAGTATGTTATAATGTAGGTCTTTGATTGTGTATCTTTTCTTTGATGAATTTTTGTTATGAAAACATCACTGTTTTCTTTCAAACAAACTTCAAGAGGTGAAACCTTTCATATGAATCATTTATGTAAAACATATTAACTTGAGTAGTGAATGCTTATAACTTCATTTGTTGGGTTATTTTGTGAGGTTTAAAAGCAAATACAAATCATTTTCAGCTGGTGTATCACCTATTAGCAATCGGTTTTAAGTTATAAGCATATCCTTCTCACTCTTTTCCTTGTCATCATTTCAATTTTTCCAAGTTATCTAAAGGGGAGCCAGCCCATAATCTGGAGGTCTGCTTTTACAATAGGATACCCACGGCCTAAAAGTAGTCCCATGTTGCACAAGATTGTTAAGTTTTCAACTTGCCATCGGTTGCAAATCCCTGTCACAACAACTACTTACTCATTATACTTATATATGTGGATTGTGATCTCACAACTATAAATACATGCTTGCACCAAGTGATCCCACAATACTGGTTTATAATTTTTGGCTAAACTAGACACTGAACTAATTTTTTCTAACTATATCTTCACTTTCGAGCACCTATACTGGCTAAACCGTAAGGAATTTGAAGATGATCCAAACGAGTGATTTGTGGAATTTTGTCTGTAGATTCTAAATATATTTTTTTCAAAAATTTTGGAATCAGATTGCACTTCTTTTTCCATCTCCTTTGAAAGCTAGTTTTTTTTCAATAAACACCATTTTTAAGGAGTGACGCTCACCATATAACACATAACTTTTTTTGCATGAAGGGTAAAAAAAAAAAAAAATTGAATTTATATTTGTAACTATGATATCTAGTGCTTCCCAATTGGTTTCATAGTGTTTTATTGAATATTTTTTCCTTAATCAAGTTTTGAAGTCATCAAACCAATTACAATCTCGCATAGGCACTCATATAACACAACTTTTTTTGTATGTATTGAAATTCAATTTTATTTCTTTTGTTGGATCATGACTTCAATATCCGGTGCACTCATATTTTCAAAAAAAATTAATAATCTTCTATTTTTCCACATGTGCGTAATGAAAAGAGCTTGATTTTCGGTGAAAACCTACATTCATTAAGAAATAAAAATAATATAATAATTAAATTAAATTTATTTAAAATTATACTTTTTGGAAGCTTATAATAAGGACTACATACTTAAAAAAAAAAAAATGAATTCATTTGATCCCCCAAAAGGTAAATCAAAAGTGGTTTTTTATCAGCATTGGATAGGTGTAAAGGAGACTCTGTTATAGGTATGGTTTAAAACTAGTGGGGTTCTATCCAAGGGGGTTTGATCTAAGGTAGTTTTATCAAACCCTCATTAATTGGAATGCTTTAAATGGAACTTTTTAAGGCTTAAATCATTATATTTTCTAAAAATATGCGATTTCAGCAAAAAAATAGAATCTCCCAAAAAATTGTAAACCAGCTTTGTGGGATCACCCCACCATGATATCATTGGTGAGCCAACTTACCTCTTCAAAGAACAAGACCACAAGTACAACATGTTGGAATCTTAGGTAGTCTATCTCAAATTTTAATTAAGAATGGTAGACTAGCAAAACTATCTCCTCAAAGAACATTATATGGAATTGTAGTGTAGGAAAATGTATACCCTTGCATTTTCACACTTGTTGGGCCCACCTTGCTTTGTTTATCCCTATTTTTGTCTTAATTGGTCCTATTTTGCATCCACAAGCCTAATGAATTATATCTTTTTATGGCTAATCCTGACAAATATCAAAGGGGAAATGATAATTATTTAATGATTCTAGTTGTGTGTCCCTAATTTTTTGACTAGGACTAAGATGCCACCTAGGGCATCTTTGTCCTCCAAAGGTCTTGGGACCCTCTTTTCAAATGTGCCTTAAATGGTCCCCTTTTTGGAGTCTATGCCCTGGGTTTTATGCCTTAGACTAAGACACCACCTAGGGTGTCTTAGTCCCCCTTAAGTTATTTTCAGGATTTAATTTCAAATCTTGGCGAGATTTAGCCTCCTTTAATTAATGAATTCATATGTTGGCTTGTTGTGGTGTAATTTTAGGATATTAAGCATAGATAAGTATAAGTACAAGGTTATTTCACTCATATTTTCACCTAGCAATCTAACAAGCAATCTAAGCATCCAAGTATCCAAGTATTCGAGCATTCAAGAGCAATTCATTAAGCATTTGGAGCCATCGTCAAGATTCAAGCATCATATCAAGGATACTCTTGCATCATGTGTGTTTTTGAGCTAACATTTTTGATGTAGGGTTTTGATTCAAGCAAGCAATTCAAGTCAATATCTATCAAGTATTTCAAGATCTACATTCAAGCTAGCCATTTCACACAAGTTTGTAGATTTCATAACAAGGGTTTTGGGAGTTGCAACATAGCACTTTGTTCATTCATCATTTCCCTTCATTATTTCATTTCATTCCAAGGTTTAATTACCAACAAGGGGTTTGACCAAGGCAAACCCCCATTTACTAACAATCAACAAGTTTTTCCTCTCTTACATGTTTGTGTTTGCAGATTTAGATTGAAGACTTGAAGATCATTTGAAGTGCAAAGTTGCATTACAAAGTTGTCATCTTCACTGAAACTCACCTACAGGCCAGATCTGGAAGTTTTAGGACCTGAGATGGGAGAAGAAGGAAATGTAGACATTGAGCCTCAAGATCACATTTAAAGATTTAAGAAATTCAAGATGGGACTAAGTCAGTAGCAAGGGCA
>VDFB02374975.1:0-10560 GCA_007258455.2 Sequoia sempervirens
TGACTACACTAAGACTTTTGCACCAATTACTAAGATGAATTTCATTTGAATTTTCCTTGCTATACCTACAACCCATCACTGGAAATTCCATAAGATGGATGTGAATAGTTCCTTTCTTCATGGCGACCTTCAAGAGGAAATTTATATGGAGCATTCATAAGGGTTCATTTAAGATTCTTCACTAGTGTGCCATCTTTGGAAATATCTCTATGGCCTAAAATAGGCTCCTCAAGCTTGGTACGCCAAGATGAACTCCTTTTGACATTTTGGTTCACTTGATACCATTCTAATCCAAATGTATATATTTTCTAGTAGGATGACACTCTTAACATTTCTGGTGAACTCTATGTTGATGACCTGTTGATCATAGGGACTCACTCATCCACCATCAAAATGGTGAAAACTACCTAACATGATAGATTTTTTATATCAGACTTGGGTCTTTTGTATTATTTCTTTGGGGTCAAAATCACTCAGTCATCTTTTGGTATCTTCTTTGGCCATCCCAAGTATGCACTTGATATGCTTTCCAAATTTTGTATGGTTGATTGAAAGCCTACATCGAATCCATTTTTGTTAGGAGTCAAACTTGAGGCTAAGTGTTCTTCACCCTCGGTTGATGGCACTTTATACTGACAACTTGTTGGGAGTATCATTTACTTGACTCGTATAAGACCTGCTATTTCATATGTTGTGGGCATGGTCTCTTGATTCATGTAGGAGCCATATGAGTTGTATTGGAAAGCAACTAAGTGGATCCTCCATTATATTCAGGGTTCTCATAATTATGGGATTTAGTATGTAGTGAGCATGGATATTGAATTGGTGGGACACATAGATTCAAATTGGGCAAGTGAATCTCAAGATCGCAAGTCTACTTCAAGGTACTTCTTCTCACTTGGTTTTGGTCTAGTTTTTTGTTGACCAAGAAGCAATATGCATATGATATTCATCTACAAATATTGAGTATTGAGGGGCAATTAATACCGCCACTGAGGCTATTTGGATTTATAATATTCTTACTAAGTTTGACATACCATTCTGAAAGCCTATAACCATGTTTTTTGATAATCAAGGTGTCATACGAATATCAAGGAATCTAGTTCATCATCAGAGGATGAAACATATTAAGATACATATGCACTACATTTGGGAGTTAATTCAGGAAGGCATCTTTGATCTTAATTATTGTTCTATATCAGAGTAGGGATATCTTCATCAAACCCTTCATAGAAAATAAGTTCCTTCATTTGTGAGCTTTATTAGGGGTGTGATAGGTGTCTACTTCAGAAGGGGATTTTCAGTCTTTCATTTTCTCTCTCTACTTTGGAGGGATATTTTCTCTATCTATTTAGGGGGGATATTCCTCTTATGGGAGAGCTTCTTTTTGGTGGGATCTCTATGTACATGGGTATCTGATCAAGCTTCATTTATTGGGACTCGTCTTTTCACCCACCCAAGTTACGCTTAAGGGGGGTGTTAGTGTAGGTTTTTTATTTTCCTTATGTTAGTGTGGATAATCTTTGATATTTCTACTACTCTAAACGTGCAAAACAACTAAGAAATGTGAATGACAAAATACCAAGGACACCTCAAGATTAGCCAAAAGAGTGATACAACGAAAAGGAATGCAAATAAAATGAAACACAAACACTTTTACCTCCCTTGTTGTTGATACCTCTTTGATTGGCCTTTGATAAGAATGGTTTGTGTGCTCCTTAGATGATTTCTTGAATGTCAAAATGCAAGATTGGAGGTGCAAATGATTAACAAAGATGGCTAAATGATTAAAAAGGCTTGAGAATTCAAATGGACAGCATGTAGTTATCAAAAATGCAAAGTGTTGAGAATGCAAATTGGCAGCATAATGGTGCAAGATGGCTAAGTGTGTTAAAATGCCCTTGAGGAGGGGGTATTTATAGGAGAATTTGAATTCTCTAGAGAATTCAACAGTCAAGATTGCTCCAACAAGGCCAAGATGAAGGGCTATGGTGGGTTGAGAACCCACAAGCCCTCACATCTTGACATGTGGAGGGTGAAGTGGACAAGAGGATAAGAGGTGGAGGTGAGTTGTCAAAAAGGTATATGAGGTGGAAAAGGACATGCACCTTGGAAGATGAGAGGATTTTCACAAAAAGGGATTTCTTGTCCCCAAGTGGGAGTGAAAGGGACATTTGAGGAATTTTAGAATTCCTCAAAAAATCTACATGGGAAAAGGAAAGGTGGTTGGGAGGGGATAAAAATGCACCAAAAATTCACATTCCTAGGGATGATCTAGAGGATGTAAAAAGATGGACTCAAAGGTGGGACTTGGTCACATGTGAAGATTGTGACAAGTCCAAGGTGGGTCACATGTTGAGATTGTGACAAGTCCAAGGTGGGTCACATGTGGAGATTGTGACAAGTCCAAGGTTCTAGAAGCCTTGGAAGGATGGAATGTGAATTAAAAATTCACATATAAAAGGAGGGGAATCTAGGACAAATAAAAAGGAATTAAAAATTCCTTGGAGAATGATTAGCCAGAATAACGTGAATTAGAGGATACTAGGCTAATTAGGATTAAAAATCCAACTCTGTAAAAGTTGGAGGATGTGACACATCCTAATCAAGGATTAGGCATGTGCACATCCCAATGCAAAGAGACAGGAAACGGATTAGATTAGATGAAATGACATATGAGAATTCAAATAAATGTAATATTTATTTAATTTCTATTTGATGAAAAGAAGATTAAGGAGGGTAAGGTATTTAATTATTAATTAAATACCTTAGGGATCTGGCAGAATTAAAGATATTAATTAAATAATAGTAATATTACTTAATTAACTCTGATAAGAGGATGTTTAGATGAAAAGTGATAAATTTGGATAAATTAAGTGTCCAAATTTGGATGTCTACATTTTGCCCCTCTTTGAGATGGTGTTACGAAGTAGCATCATTTCAAAGAATATTAAAATATAGAACATAGAAGAAGATGGTTAGATTGGAAAAGATGCCCCAGTCATCAAAGGGATGACTAGGAAGAAAGACGATGGGGGTGAAGATGAAAGCTAGGGATGAAGGATGCCCCCTCGAGAGGACATGCAGGTTCAAGAGAACATGGGTGGGCTCTCGAAATAGATGATATGATGCAAGGAGATATGAGGAAGATGATGCAAGGTGATGGGTAAGAGAGTAAGTGATATGGAAATGGATGAAACACAAATGGATTTGAGGACAAAAGGTGATGTTGCCCCAGTCAAGGTACAAGACAAAATGGGTTGATGATGGATGGAGTGTTTAATGAGGGAATTAAGGATCCCAAAACAACACGAGGATAGGGAAGGATACATCCCACTGAGTGGTATTGATGAAGGAAGAATACATCCCAAAACACCACTAAAGGATAGGGAAGAATACCTCCCGATGATGATGATGATGATGATGAAAGTGTTGTTGATGAGGGAAGGATACATCCCCAAAACAACACCAAAGGATAGGGAAGAATACCTCCCGATGATGATGATGATGAAAGTGTTGTTGATGAGGGAAGGATACATCCCAGAACAACACCAAAGGGACAGGGAAGGATACTAATGGATGATGATGAAAGTGTTGTTGATGAGGGAAGGATACATCCCAAAACAACACCATAGGGATAGGGAAGAATACCTCCTAGTGATGATGATGAGTCAAGGCTGGTAACGAGACTGGGGACAAGACCAAGGATTTGATTAGGTGATTTGTGTGAGATTGAACAGATGAGGAGAAGATTGATATGTGAGATGGAGAGAATGATCTTAAAATTTGGGTTGATATCCAAAGATTTGGACTGCAGATGGACTAAAGCTCAGATTAGGGGTTTGGTTAAGCTCAGATTGGGGGTTTGGTTAAGCTCAGATTGGGATAAGATCAAAGCTCAGATTAGGATTGGATTGAAGACTAGAATGATTGAAGGATATGACTGGATTGATGCTACACCGAGTTCTGGAGTTTAAAGGGGCGTAAGGTGTTGACAATCAGATTTTTCCCAATTTGGCAATTTTCAAAAATTGTCAAATTTTGCCATTTTAGGAAACCTCATGGCCGTATGTTTGAGAGTCCCAATTTTTTCCAAGAGATACCCATTGGTGAGATAGGATGAATTTCCAACTAACATCCCAAATTTGAGATATGCATTTTGAGCTATGAGTGAAAACAATTTTTCAAAATGTTGGAAAAAAACACTAAATTAGGATTTTGAGGGTCAAGATGAAACTTTGAGGCCCCGAAAATGGGTCAAAACGGGTTCCAACAATTTTCAAATAAACCAGTTGGAAATCCACTCATTATCGTGTCATGCAACTACCTGTCAAATTTCAGTTCAAATGGACACCCGAGTCAAAAGTTATGGCCTCTGGAAGTGTCAGGGTAAAAATCAAAAATTAATTTTGAAAATTTCAAGACATGGGTTTTGTTCGTTAGGAAAAATGAGGAACTAGGTCAGAATCGGTTTGTTTAAAAAAATTCAAAAATTAGTGGAAAATTGAGGGTAAAATGTTGGGGCAGGGCGGAGCCGCCGCTCTGCGGCGGGGCAGTTCCGCCGCCCTGCGGGGGCGGAGCCACCGCTCGATTTGAGTGGCTCACGCTTCTCAAGTGAGGGGCGAGCTGCCGCCTGCCATTGCCTCATGGGGCGGTTCGCCTCGGCGGCGAGCCGTCATGGGCGCCCCGCCTGGGGGCAGAGCTGCCGCTTCGCGACGGACGGAGCGCCACTGGCGTGGCGCCTGGTCACATGGAGCCCGCCTGCTGGGGCGGTTCCACGCCCGGGCGGGCGGTTCCGCCACTGGCGGGCGGCTCCGCCCGCCCGCGGGCGAGCGCCTTCGGCTGGAAGGCATGCGCCCGCCGCAGCCCAAACAGTGCCGCAGAGTAAAGTACGGCGGAGGTAAAAAGGATGGGGGGGAAGGAAAGAAGAATGTAAGAGGTAAGAGAAAGGATGAAGAGATAGGAAAAATGATGGGGGGGATGGGGGGAATTGGTGAAGAAGGATGAAGGGATGGGGGATAAATGCAAGATGATGAGAATGAAAAATGAAATGCAATCCTAATGCAATTTACCATCTTCGGAGCACTGATTTTTGCTATAGCATAAGACACAAGATGTCTGGGTATGTTGAACCCAGGCGTAATAGTGTCTAATGCATGGAATAAACACAACAGACAAGAGGGCTATCCCAACACCCCAAAGCCATGATGACCTTGGTCGGACCAGGCATTGAGATAACCACAAGCATAAAAGGATGCCCCAACATAACACAAGACCTTGGGGATCTTGGTGGGTACTATGTGGGACAACCAAGAAGACAAAATAGACATAAAAAGATCAGGATATGCCCCTATGTTGACCAATCAAAACACACCATAATATGAGGGATTATGGCGGTCTTGACAAGTGATGATAGAGAGCTCAAATGATAAACAAAAGTCAAAAGCATCAAAAGATCGCAATCAATGTCAAACGTCCTTTGCCATAGGATCAAAAATGATGGATGGGTTGATGAGGTCTGTTAGGAAGGATGCATCCTGTTGAGACCGATGATGATGGATACTAAACTAAAAGATCGTTATGACACGAGATGTTCAAAATTGATTGGATTTGTTGATACAAGTGGATCTCATTTGTGAAGAACTGGCTAGATAAGGGCATAGCTTGATGGCACGACACAAGGAAGACAAGACATGGGACCGACACACCCTAAGGACCTAGGGGCTCGGGGGCCGATCAAAGATTAGCCTTGCCTACGTGAAAGCGCAGAGCCCTCGTAGTTCAGTGAAAGGTGGATGACTGACCAAGATGGAGACATTGATGGATGGTAAAGATGGGATCGATAAAAAGAGTAAGACCGATGACAGACGATAGAGGACCAAAGTGGACAATGAAGATCGATGATGGAACCCCAGGGGTGGATCAAATGATCGACCTTGCCTACGTGAAAGCGCAGGGGCAACATAGTTCGACAAGACCAAAGGAAAACAATGGATAAATAATGATAAGATGATAGGATAAGTGGATAAAAAGATGGGACCGATATACAAGACAGGATAGACTCCCAGGATTGATATTGATGACAATCACATAAAGCTCAGGGATGGGATAGTTATCCAAAGCAGTAAAATGACTTGGGAGGATGATATGATAGATAGATGAGTGATGAAAAGTGATAGGAGATTGGAAAAATGTGCAAAATAAGCAAGGGTGATGACGATGAGATAAATGGCATTGGGGTTGGGGGAGGCCTAGACAGAGCACTAATGACAAGTGGACTGTGAGATGTGAGTTGGCGGATAAAGATGAAAGAAATGATAGAGACAGGGGTGGGGAGGAGGGATTGTTTTGGATGGATGGGGATATATGATTGGGGACAGTGATGCTAGGATAGTCGGATACTTGAGGATAAGATGTGAGATGAAGGATGCTATGATAGATGGATAGGGATGAAGGATTGGGAGATGAAAGGGATGTTTGATAGATGGATAATGGGCAAGGAGATGGGGAGATGGAAGGGATGTAGATAGCTAGATACGTAGATAAGGATGGTGACATGATGTTTTGATAGATTGTAGATAAAGGGATGCTTGATAGATGGACAATAATATAAGGATGGGGAGATGAAGGGATGCTATGATAGATAGATATAGAGACGAAGGGACAGTGGATAGATGATGTCTCAAGGATTAAGGCTGCTGTGTTACTAGATGCCCCCACTCTAGATATGTCATATATGAGGAGCAAAAGGAGGAATAAAGATATGGATGGGAAGATAAAGGAGATAACTAGATGAGGATAGGATGGGTGACTAAGGAATATGATAGAGCATGGATGAAGGGAATGTATACCAATAGGTGTCCAAAGCATGCATAGATAGGTGCCCCTATTTTGATCAAGATCACAAGGAGGATAGAGGGATGGGAGATAAATGGGATATGATGGTAGGATGCAGAAGATAGGTGGGATGGGGGGGGATTCATGAAGAGGATGGATAACAAGAAGACAGGTGCATAGCTAGAAGCATAGCGGATGGAGGAAATGCATATCAGGAAGTTTCCCCCAAGTGCAGATGGGGATTTACGCATGATGCCTGTTTGCCAGGTTTTCATCATGGTGTTTATCCAAGGCGCTTGTTTGCCAAGTTTTCACCATTGGATGGATTATTTCTCTTTACTATTTTGTTTTTGTTTTGTTTTTTTTTTTGGTGAATTTTTTGACTTTTTGGATGTCATGCAGAAGGAGATGGGTAAGGATAAGGAAGTGGATAAGTAGATTTAGAAGACATGTGATAAGGATCAAGGTGTTATGAGCCCATGTTTGAAGTGACTGTTGGATGTTGGTACATCCTTATTAGGCTAAATGGATTACGTGGAGGTGAATGAGGGATTTGATGGAGTTGACATGGATAATGGATGGATGCTGGAAATGGCATGGATAGAATGATGGGTGTATACGTGATGGGGAGATGAGTTCGTGGACCAAATACTGGGTATAAGTGGTGATTTCGATGTGAAAAGATAAGGGGACTAATGGATGGAGAATGTGGGGATAATGGAGGAGATAGAATAGTGAATTTCGGGACATAGGGACCCAAAACAGATTTAGGAGATGAAAGGGGTGTATAATTAGCTTTCAGATTAGCAACTTTGGATGTTCTTACAGATTTTTCATTTGATGGCATTGCATCTTTTTTCTTTGGGATCCACATGGTTTTGATCTTTGCTTTGTTGGCTTTTTGTGAGCTATAGATTTGATTTTGATTTGGGATTTTGTTTTTCTTTTCTTTACCATGTCTTTTAGAGGGGACATGGGAAGCGTTGGATTCATGTGGATGTTTGGATTTATGCATTTTTATGTTAGCATCCAAAGTGCATTTAGTAGCAATGGACAAAAAGGAGGAGACGGATGATGAGTGATGAGAGAGGGGACTATGCAGACGGGAGTGATGTTGAAAAGTCTGTTGGATTCCCACTGGCGGGTATGTGAGAGGGATGTTGACATGATGAGATGGATAGGTGATGATGGATGAAAGGATGGATAGGACGAGATGGAGGAGGTGATTTTGGGATATAGGGGCCCAAAATAGACATAGGACCTGGAGGAAACAAGGGCATGGTAGATGGAGGATTATAAATGGTAGATGGAGTGATGTAAGGACCCAAAATGGATGGAGCAGATGAAGGAGGAAGATGGACAGTTGTTTTGAGGTGATACGATAGAGGAGGAGGGATGGCCACATATGATCTGATGGGGCGATGGGAAGAGCCGATATTTCATTTGGAAGAGGCTCGTTGAGGACATCTAGAGGTTGTACCAACATTTTTGGATTGCAAGTCGTGAGTAGTACATCCAAGACCTTGTGGATACAAGTGTTCTTTAGCTTGGATGGGCTCTATAATACCTTGCTCATGGAGGCCTAGACCTTTTCCTTGATAGTTCATTTTCTTGAGCATGCGATCCATGATAGGATTTGTATTTTGCTGAAAACATGATGCGAGTCCATCATTAGGTGGAGGATGATGGGTGGTAAATACACTGTGTTTTTCTTTTGCAAGGAGACCACCATGTAAAAGAATGAGAGTACCAAGGGGATATGCAAGTGGTGTAGTGGTGGTTTTAGGCGGCGATGTAGGGATCATGAGAAGGAGATGATGGAGAGCAACACGAGAGGGAGGAAATAAGTGAGCAGGATAAGTATTTTGGTAGGCTCATGGATGAGATGGAGATGGATCAGCTTGAATGACAAGGGGGGACTGCGGGATGAATGACTTGGGACTATGATCTTGAGGTGGGACTAGAGGATGGTGGATCTGGATTTGGAGAAGGGGATATGCATGTTTTGATTAGACTCATGGACTCCATCATGCTAAGGTATGGTGCAATGGAGTCTTGCTGACTTCTTCAAGGGAAGATGATAACAAAAGATTCATTATGTCTATTGAATGGGTTTTAAAGCAACAGGAGTGGGAGGAGTGGATTAATTGGGTGATCTAGGGTAGAGGGAGGGATTGAATTGGGTGTCTTTGATGGATTTGGTGGTTTCTGGAGTGGAGATGGGGGTTCAATGGATTTATAGTGGGTTCAATGGTTTCAATGGTTTGATTGAAGTTAGGTAAATATCATAGGTGTGGTATGTAGGCGCGTCCTTATCACTAGTGGACCGTGGGATGATGGATCTAGTATGGTATGGTTTCACACGAATACTTCAAGATGTGGAGTTGGGGATGGCTTCTTTGTCATGAGTCCTTGGAGAACTTCTGAAATGAGAGACTTGCATATGGTTGGCTTGGCTAGGGTGGTAGAAATGGATGAGGGATTATGGATTGGTGGACTAGGGTTAGATGAAGGAATGGGATTGAATATAGGACCATGAGTAAATGGGGGATTAGGATTGGATGGAGGACTAGGAGTAGATGGATGACTAGGATTGGATGGAGGGTTAAGATAAGGATATTGGAGTGGTGAATTAAGATAGGGGGACATGGATTACGGATTAGGACAAGAGGATATAGGTGGTGTAGTGGGACAAGAGGATGTGGGGGATGGATTATAATAAGGGTATTGGGATGGTGGATTAAGATGAGGATATGTGGATGTAGGATTAAGGTAAAAGGGTGTGGAAGTAGGATTAGTATGGGGAGATTGGGAAGGAGGATTACGATAGGGGGACATGGATGGGAAATTCTAATAGGAGTATTGGGATGGAAGATGAGGATAAGAGGATGTAGATGTTGTGTAAGGGGATGATGTAGATGAAGGAGATGACAAATATGGGGATGAAGAAGATATTGGATATCCATTGTCAAAGGTGGCATAAGGAGCATGATTAGGCATGGATGAAGACATAGCAGGATAATTGGAAGGGGTGATTGGATTGTGGAAAGTGGATGGAGAAAGCTTACTAGTGATGATAGCATCGAGGGGATCTATGTCATATTCTTCTTGATCGACAAGACTTTCGTTATCGTCATCCATGTAATTAGGGTTTCCCTTGACTACTATTAATGGAGGATGAGGATTCATGATGGTGAAAGGATAAAGAGGATGGATAAAAGGTTTTGGATGGGAATGGATTAAAGCTCAAATCAGGCTTTTGGTCAAGCTTAGTATCAGGATTGGACAAAAGCTCAGATTATGATGATTGGATGGGATTCGGTAGACAGATGATTGGATCGGGTAGATGATTTGATGAATTTGATTAAAGTACTAGATCAGTTTGATTAGATAGGATCAAATGATTAGACGATGTTGATTGGATAATTGTGATTGGATGAACTTGATCAGATTGGTGTGCTTGGATTGATTAGATGATCAGAGGAATAGATTTGTTTGATTAGATAAGAAGAAATAAAAGGTACCACTGGATAGATCTTGAAAAATTAAGAAACTTTGGTTTTTGAATGAAGTTGATTCGATGTACGGTTTGTAAATGGTGGCCCCAGGAAGTTAGGGGCGTGTCTACCCCACGATGCGGGGCGTGGCCGCCCTGGGATGGTCAAATTATTGATAGGAGGAAATGGAAGGTACCACTGGATAGAGCTTGAAAAATTAAGCAAC